>DWDX01001186.1:0-20046 GCA_018245675.1 Agara michaeli | reverse complement strand
GGCGCGCGCCCTGGACGCCGGGCCCGCCGGGGCGCCCTGCGTGCCCGGCGTCGCGCTGCGCCTGCCCCTCGCCCGCGCCTTCCGCTTCCCCGACCTGCGGGAGCCGGCCGAGCTGCGTCGCCTGCCGCACTGCACCGACCAGCTCTGCTGCAACCCGTACCACTTCAGCCGCCTCTGCGAGCCCGGTACGTGCGTCCGCCCCGACGTTCGCCCCCGCAACAGGTGCCGTCGGCCGGCGACGAAGCCCTAATGCGAAAGGTCCCCGAGATCCGTGTGTTTACGTGTGTTGTGAGTTCAGAACGCTGGCCCTCCAGAGCGCGCGCGTGGAAAGTCGGAATGCGAGTCCCCGTCCGCTCCCACATCGCGGCCGTGTCGTGAACCTATATTCAATCGCTGTCTAACTTATTTGTTTACTTCGCATCGCTCGCCGGACGTGATCGAGGCGGCGGTGGTGTATTTGCCCACGTCCCACGCTCCCCGTGTGTGTAGTCACCTAGCTGCACTAGTTATCGAGTATTAAAGGTTATCGCGGGCTCCGCTTCCGTACCTGTCGCTCCCGAACCGTGAGTTTCCCGACCCCCAAGTGACAGTCCACCCCCGAGTGGATTGTAAACATTGACGTCCGCCGCTCTATTTATAATCTGTGACATCAGCCGTCGTCTCGCATACACTTGACTGTTCGTCTTAATGGAATTTAAAAAGGTCGCTTTTAATACGTGTAACATCGCCTTTGCACTAGTACATCGAATATGTAGCCTGGCAGTCGATGTATATGTACATTATATACATACAACTTGGCGACAAATGATGGTGGCGGTCAAGTGGTATAATTATGATGAAGCGGCGCGACTCGCAGGCGATGTCGCGGTGTCGCGGTGTCGTGGTGTCGCTGTGTCGCAGTGTCGCGTCGCCGGCGCAGGGTCGCGAGCGCGATAACTAGACAAGGTCAGGGCGCCGGCGCCGGCGGGCCGCGCGCCGCCCGTTAACTTTTTAATTCGCGACGCCAAATGCGATTAACACACCTATGTTACATACATCGTCTGCTCATCTATCTATACGTTTATCGGAGCGGTGTTGATACACTCACGGATACGACCAATGTTAAGGTTATACCGTTACTTCTGGTTCTAGTACGCTATACCTTCAATGTTAACACCGTTTAACCTCACGCGTCTGTCGCATGCAATAACATTTATTAAGGTACATTTATTAATGTACCTTCAAATATTTGATATGCTCATGTCAAGTACAGTTCGAAGACGGATTCTCCAGAATATTTGTTATTATAGACTCTACATTACCGGGTATGTAATAATAATGTTCCCATTGAAAGTTTTAATGGTAAGGAGCGCGACAATATGCACGAATCTCAAACGTGAAGTAACACGAATGTCTCATTGCTGTATAAACTTTACGTACACTCAGAAATGCGAAATATTTGCATCTATTACAACGAATAGCGACGGCTTGGATACCTGTGGCGCCAACGGGGACGTTAAAATGTAAATGACTCGTTAGGTTCGTTCGTAAACATGATATTCCATAATCCAGCGCGATCTAGGTCGCCCAGGCTTCAGGTTTGGGCCTTAAGTAAACACTATAAATTCCGACCAAATCGGATCGTTGACTAATGTTCATCGTAAATATATTTATTGGTTTATTTTTGTTTAGGACGATTAATGAATTATAGTACCTACCTTATAGTCACTACATAGTATAAAACAAAGTCGCTTTCCGCTGTCTGTCCCTATGTATAAACCTTCCTCTTCAATCACTCTATCTATTAAAAAACTGCATTACAATCCGTTGCGTAGTTTTAAAGATTTAAGCATACACAGGGACCTAGGGACAGAGAAAGCGACTTTGTTTTACACTATGTAGTGATAACATTCATTATATCGCAGAGAAATACTGTTATTTTTAAGGTTTGTAATGTGATGTCGTAAATAATTACATTTTTTGCGGCGGGGGCGGGACGAAGTCGCGGGCAAAAGCTAGTTTTTTATAAAGGTTAGAACAGGTTATTTACGAATATTTCAAGCATGTAGTGTACCTAATGTGGGTAGGCTATTCGAATTTACCGTATCGGATTTAGTAAGGTCAGCCGCTACGTTTTCCAGTGTAAACGAATTGCCTAAATGCCGTTCACGTAGATATACGTTGTCGATACAAACGCTTACGGTAACTCAGTGAATAGCTGGATAATAATAATATTTTTAGTCATTGCACCCCTAATCCTAAACTAGTGACAGTATAATACTATGTTGATCAGACAGCTGACAAACAAACATACTCAAATGCATTTATAAATAAATACAAAACTTGTTTGATATTACCTATCAGAGAAAAAACCTTACGCAAATCACATACACTTCGCTACATTTATGTTTAATGGTGGGAGTCGAACCCCGACTCCGACAGGGTCACCAGCGAGCGACCCGAACGAGTCAATGCGGGCTTCGTTTGGGCACGCCGTAATCTTTACATCACAGTCGAATTGAAATCTCTAAACTCATTACCATTATGCGTCTCTCGCATGCACTCGGCGCCACCGCCTACCCGCACTTAGCCGCGTAGGTGTTGACAATGGTTGTTAGCATATTAATTAAGAAGAAAGCTCAAATATTCAATAACTACTCCTTACGTGGGCAGACCGCGGCTGGCTACCTTGGTCTTGGTCACTGAACCTCCTTAAGCACTTGGAGAGTTTAACATTTTTGAGTGTCGAAGTAATAATTCAAGGTAGGCGTATCGCTGCGCGATGTCAGATAGCAAGGAAAGTTATTGACTACGCATGGACGTTAGTCCCAGATAATAAATAGGTAGAGGATAATTTCCGAATGTTTAGAAGATTTTGGCAACTAAGTATATAAATATTAATAAAAAATTCGATAAGGACTGGGATGATAATGAATGATTTAGAAAATGTTGTAAGAACATGTATGTATTTTGAACTACCTACATTGAAAACCAATGATTTATGTCGAGATTTATTAAATAATTCATACATACCTAAACGAATATTTATTTCACTTTACAATGAATGACGACACTGCCTCCGCGTTAAGACTCGTATTGTGAAATATTAGGCTCCGCTTTCCGTTATTTTTGATATTGATTCTATTTACAAAATTTACTTTACAAACAGTTTCATTTTGAATAATCGGAAATTCTGCGTATTAAAAAGAAAAAAATCAAGTCGTTATCAATTCTTATAGGATTCTTAAGTGTTCGCTATATTGCTTCTAGAGAAGTTATTTATTTCTTCGTTTTCCTAAAATTGGTCTCACGTCTCAATTGTATTGATATCCGTAATTTTGACGCGTCACTTAATACCTGGTTCGTCATTAATATTTAAATTGCGATATCGTTAAGAATGTTCGCGTCGGAAATGGCCGGCGTGCGTCGGCCAGTGCAGTCGCGGCTGTCAGTTGGGTGTCCTTGCGTTATTATGTTGTCACTTTCTCTTTTGTACCTACACCGAAAATACCGAACACCATAGTCGATTACCGCATATCATTAAACCAGTACTCGCTCAGTAGTTCACATTCGACCGTAATTCATTATATCTAACAGTTTAAGCAATTGATTTGAATTCCGATATATAAATAGCTTGAATCTCAACTTGACTGTCTAAAAACAGTAACGCGTTTCGTTGACATTTCCTTGGTTTTATTGTTCGACATTGTCAATATGGACTTAAACAAAGAGTGTTCTATTTTAATTTAATGCAATGTATGTAATTTTCGCTTTACGCGCTCCCGCGAATCCACTGTGCTAGCTAAATTTTAATATACCCTATGTGATATTTCTCCGAATGTGGAAGTTTCAAATATCATCATTTAAATAAGTGTCAGTCCGTCGTCACGCAACAATCAAATCGGTGGAGTAACCATAAAAGTTCACGGCCGCGATGTCGTGCGCATGAGCCGAGATCGTATGCATTTCGGCGTCGACAAGCTTCCATCGGAGTTTGATGCGGCCATAAATTTGGCGGAACGAGCAGACTGTGCATTTGCATCGCGTCATGGCCGGGAGATATCCATAATCTGGTGGAGCGGACCTCACCTGCGCCATTTTTTTCCGTCGCCTCGTCGATTACGTCGCGTCGCAGCCGTTTTTTTGTCAACTTTCGCAGCGGGCTCCCACCGCCACCGCCGCCGGCGCGAGGACGCCGCCCGCGGCCCGCCGCCCGCCGCCGCCGGCGTGCCTTGATTCATGCTTTTAACGATATCACCTAATTGCTTCCAGTACCTTTTTATTTATAGCTCGCTCGATAGAAAGTGACCGTGTACATCTTAGGCGATCACTTCGTTTGTATCGGATTTGTGTTCACTGGGTATAACCTCTCGACCTGTATCTTCTATCGCACCTATCTATGTCTATAATGTAATCGTAGTAGCATATTTAAATGATTATTTCTCAAATCAATACCTGCATCACTTCGAGTAAGTATCAAATTTTATGACAATTTAATGGAACTTTTTGGTGTTGTTATTTTTCCACGGGCGTCGATAATTTTTGTTAGTGATTTAAATTTTACAATCCTTCCGTCGTAAAGATGATCGTAAACTTAATCATCGGTCGCTTCTTAGTTTCGTACACCTGCTGTGCGCCGTTATTTACATATCGTTTCACGAAATTCTTTGTTCGGCGTTAACGCTTCACATTAGATAAATGGAGTAAACCGAGTCACTCGTTCATTTAAGCGGGCTATCCGCGCCTGCCGGTTATATTTATTACTGAACGACAACACGGGCGGTAGTTTCGAACCAGTTTAATCGTCGTGAACTTAAAAGTGAATGTGGCATGAGGCATGCACATCAATCCGCGCTCGTAGTACGTGCTCGAGGCGTGTTTGCGAATCGGCGCCGATCGCGCCGCCCGCGCCGTCGGCCTCTATTTGTGAATGTTTTTATCCGACCGCGAACCACCGGGGAGGGGGTCCTTATCTTATCGAGCGCAGGCGGCGACGCGACGCCGAACGCTCGTCGGATTACAAGATCACCATCCGCTTTCGTCATCCGTAACATGCAGCGGCGCGCGGTCGCTACCGAACCCCTTTCAACCCCGGCGCTGTCGCCCGCATCCGACCGCCTCCCGAGCTCCCGACCCGCGTCCCTTACGGAATCGTTTCGGCATTTCAGTTTACGAGGCGGGTACGAATGTCGTCTAGATACAGCAGAATCCATCTGCTGCGTCGCGTCGGTGGCGGCGGCGTGGCCGATATTTATTTAGCCATAATTGCTCGTCGGCTGACTGGCGCCGGCGCCATGTCGCGCCGGCGGGGCGCGGGCGGGGCGCGGGCGGTGCGCCGACGCAGGTACGCCGCACTGCGTAAGCTCCATTCGATATTCGTGATCGGGTTTTTTTCGCTTTATTGTAGTCTGGCCGGGTTTTTGGGCCGCTTTGTTGGATTTGTGAATGGCTATCTCATTACGCCGCGATAGTTATGTCGGGAGTCGCTCCAAAATTATGGGCATTGTTAATGGTCACCGTATGGAATAGGTATCGACAGTCGGGCGGCGAGGAAAGTTTAGTACGTTTTACAATTTTTAGAAACGGAACTGACGCCGGCCGCTCGGCGTGGCTCGCGCGCTCCCAGTTAAGAGTCGTCCGACTGTAATCAGTGGAAGCGTCCGGGCGACCGACGAAACGGAAACCCTCGCCGGCATTCTTTCACC
Source organism: Agara michaeli (assembly GCA_018245675.1). Lineage (NCBI taxonomy): Eukaryota > Metazoa > Arthropoda > Insecta > Lepidoptera > Hesperiidae > Agara > Agara michaeli. The sequence goes on along the minus strand of DWDX01001186.1, from coordinate 14,362 downwards.
GTCGCCGAGAAATCAGATATATCGATGATCTCAGTGTCGGTTTACTAGTTACTATTCGGCGTGTGTGTCGCCGGCCCACTGACTGGCGGCACCTGCCCCAGAACCGGTCGCACGCGACGCCGGCTCTTGCCAAACTGGTAAATTGTCCATATTATTTATACACCGGTCTATGGGCTAGCTCCAGCTATCGACCGTGCGTCGTGTGCATTTTATTAATGTATTTTATAGATATTATAAAGTGACTTAATTGAGTTATCTTATTGTACAAAATAATCCGGGAACCTGGAAAATACGTATCTAAGTCGTTCTTTAGTATTTGGCTCCGAGTGTAAAGTATATACAATATCTTGGAACAGCCTCACCGAAGACCATTTGATCCCTGTACTATAGTAACCAGACAGCTGATAAATTACATATGCCTATATTTAAATACATCGCATATTGGTATATAGGGCATTTACAAATATACGGTTTATCAGCAGTGCGGTTATTGTGACAAGGTTCTGTCTAATTTAGGTTCAAATGGTCGTGCGTACTTTGTCTCAAGAACTTATTATTATTATAAAATGTCTGTTTAGCCGGCGCGGGTGTGACGGGCGTCTTTATATTGCTGTAAATTTTCGATATGTCAAGTCATTCAAACAGTCGTTGCCTTGTTTTTTTTGCTTTGTTACTAATTTCAATATTATCGGACAGCTGCGCCGTCTGCGGCTGGCTCGGAATAAAACTGAGGCCGATAACTGGCTAGAGGCAGCCTCCAAATCGGAGGTAGCCAATTTAATCGATTCTTAAATGTATAGGTATATCTTTTTTTTAAATTTAATGGAATTTGGTACATCCGCAGCATAATAATTCCTAAATATTTGAATTGCCATGATATTTTTCAAGACTAGACTGAACAGACACTTGTTAGGCGAGCGCGCTACCTCCTATTCTGAACCTCATTTACCAACAAATGAGCTGGTAGCCGAACACAAACCTATTCATGTACCTACTTAATGCTTAGGTATATTTAAAATTCGAATAATGTTAGTGGTGTGGCGAGATAGTTATATTTAGGTTTCTGAGAAGAAATATTAGTTTAGAGTAGTGTGTTTATTTGTTAATGTGAGTCTTGCATAGTGACGCGCTTGAAGACGCATAGGCGATGTTCACTTCATTGCTCGTAGTTAGACTTAGGGTTGCCACTAAACATGAACTATTGAAGTGAAAACTTCTTTTGTTGCGTGCGCGATTCTCTTTTATTTCTCTTCAATCATCCTTTGCATTTTTTTTAAATTGTATCATGTTTCTATAATGTAAAAAAGTTTAAGCGATCCGTAAAATATATATTTTACTGATTAATTCAGTACTTGACGACAGTTTTATTTGCCAAGTTATCTTATCAATGGATAATAATCAATGCTCCAAAGTAAATATATCATTATTTACTTTCAAGTTTCAAGATAATTATCCACTAGTTACTTGATTACACTTTCACACCATGCTATAGAGTGAAATTATTTCTTTATTCACACAAAATAATAGTCTAAGAAAAATAGTAAAAGAGATAAAGTAAATTTAAATTAGTTTTGGAAATTGTAACAGTGTCATTAAATAAGACTGAATAAATTCGCATCTTTATTTTAAACTAAATTATAAGAAGTTGATATCGGTGGCAACCCTAGGCTTACGTGAGTGAACTCTGCCGAACGACGGGAGCTCGGTACATGATTGTAGCGTGCGTCATAGCGTATTCGATTCCGGATTGATGTCGGTTTGTGTGACAGCCGCTGAGGAGGCACTATAGGGAAGCGAAAACCTTTTTCTAATTTCTACGATAATTCTTTTTCATTTTGAGAGATGATTAACTAAATTTTAAATTACAACGACGAATAGTAACTTTCATTTGAGGTTATGTGAGATGTTTCTAAAATTTACATACGCAACTCAAAACAAAACTACCCATTTTGACAAATAAATAAAAATAAATATCCTCAAAGTACAGATAGATGACGAGTTGACGAGTTTCACAAAATGTTCAGCTACTAACAAAATCGGCACATAAATATAATTAATTATCGCTAATTAGTGGAAATTTTGGGGCATTTATTAGACGAATCCCAGGAAAAGTATCTATTGGAAGTCGTAAATCTTAGACCTGTCCCGCGGCTGCGGCTATTTCGTCTTTATTGATTCACCTTCCGTGTTTATAGAATAAATAATATGTAGGTAGATACAATAAAAAAACTAAACAAATCTCACGCAGAAAACCAACCTTATGAACATTCGAAGAGAAAAATAGACTTCATTAAAACTTATTTGGGATTTGAAAGTAAGAATTTTATACTAGACTTTGTTTTATTTTTATGTTGTATATAATTCTAAGGATTAAATAATTTTTAAACAATATAATCATAAGATAATGTATTGAACCGTAAGGGTTTCTCCTTACTTTGATCACGTATAATGCCTTCGGGTGATTGATCATGATTTCTGCAGAGTAGGTAATAAAGGGAATTTCTGTTATAGAGGGTTTAAACCCTTTGACCATCTGGTCGTTCCAATCGGAAGGGAGCGTTTGACTGATCCTTAATAAATCGTTCATTAAATTGATCTATCGGATTCGATATCACACCGGTAAATCTAGCCCCGAGAAATTCTTAATAGACCGAAGAGGATAGAATCCTTTCCTCTCCTGCGGTGGGTACAGTTGTATCATTTTTCTCCATTATACAGCAGCGTTTGCAACATTATATCTAAGTCTAGAGGGCAATAGATGATAGCGAATGCTCCGTCAGTCCTACTGGATGTTTCCTGATGATCTTCAGATATGTACGAAAAATTTTGTGGTTCGTAACTCATGGGGAACTTTTGTTTGGTTCGGGCACTAGCAAACACGGAGTTATTGTCGCACACAGAGATATTTGCTGAAAGGTGAACAATTTTTATGCTGAATGTGGTGACGTGTTATTGTTATCACTTATCGTGATCCTCATTGAGGAAAATACCTACGAAGGAGAGGGAAGGATCAAGTTAGACAAAGACGGAATATATCTAGACACTTCGTCTAGAACTGTATTCAGGGCGTGTTTCAATCAGCAACGATTAGGTGTTTACTTGCATACATTAAATACTTATTCCATACGCCCCTATGCAACCAACTTAACTGCATGTCTCGATGCATTAATGAAGCAGCCGCGGATTATAATTGCCATCGCTAAGCTATCGTTATGTTATGTTCCCTTATATGTTCTCACGAACGAGCAGTGATAGCTCAAGCAAAATCCAACTTCTCCTTCCGAGGGTTTTCAGCTCCATTCGCTGACAGAACATTGACTGGTATGTTCTTTGACACTAAGCATCAATCTAAAGGCGTGTAAAGTCTGCCAACATGCATTTTGCAAATGGAACAACAAAAATGGTAGGAAAAATGTGGAATATTGTAATTATTAGGTGTTCAGTAAACATAATGCGGTATTCGGTAAACACTTGTAATAGCTGAACGTACTGCAAAGGAATTCCTTTTCAATCGTGACCAACATTCCTGATCGTTAACCATTTTCAAGACTACTATAGGGTTGGGCCTTTCCATGAGCTATCAACTGTTAAGAAATCGATATTTTTCATAATTTTCATTGTTGAATAAATTACTAATAATAAGTTTTAAAATATTACAAGTAGTGTTCAATTTCGAATAGCTTTAGATATCATAGTTTTTTTTATTAAAAAAATTACGGAGCCGTGGAAGGAAAATATTCAAATACTCTCAGTATTGTCCATAGATTTGCCTTTTTTCTGTACAGTGAAATTAGTGTTGCCACAATACCCATTTTGTAATCTTACAGCAGTGCGTAGGTATAGTAACGAGATATATTTAAAACGTCTTTCTTTTGTTACCGATACGGATACGTAATAGATTTTTTCCTCTACTAGATGTCAATTGGTAGCCCTGCCCGGCCACCGGTAATCGAACTGCGTGATGCTGACTCGATGCAATATCGATTACCTTCTCCGATTCCCTACTCGGTATCGACGCGGCACCGACCGTTCGTTTTGTTGCTCTCCAATCCGAATGCCATGCGAGTAGATAGCGCTTGCTCCAAACCTTGTCTCGAATTCACTCGTTCTATTTTCGTTTTTCTTCTTTCGTGCCCCCCTTGGCTTGTGGTTGATCTTTGTGTATTCGTTTCTTTTGCAAATTTTTGTATCATTTTGAAAAGAGTCTCAGTATTATCTAATTTTAGTATGAATGCGCATTTAATTAGTATCCAACTTCATGTAGCACTCGACACACGATGTAACAAATATCGCAAAGCACAACTGGCGTCAGCTAAATTCATGAAATCCTATTTGCAGACGCAATTTACAAATACCCATTTACTGGGTAAACACGAATCGATCCCAGCGGGTCATAATTCAATCGTAAGATACTGATAATAGCAGCCGCGTTTAACCGCAATTACTTCATTAAAAGAAGCTTCCACAAACCGCAATATACCTTAATTTCTCGATAAATACATTGAAATTCAAAGCATAACATGAGTAGAAGCGAATATTGTGGTTTTACCAAAATTCTACCGAATCATTTTGCACCGTTTAAAAAAATACGCAGCAACGAAAATAACTAGATTCAAATCAAAAATCCCACGATACGTATTACGAAAGAAGCAATTAATAATGTCGAATAACTTGTTTAGCGTCTTGAGCGTGACGCGAATACACTGTCAATTTAATGACACGAACTAGGTAGTCTAAACGACAGTGAAGTAACACGGCCACATACCGATGTGCGACCAGATAGTCCATCACAATTTTGCTCTAGAATTAATCAATCAGAGCCAACGCGAGTACGTCACGCCAATGACTGAGCGGGAAGATGACACGACGAGTTGCCCAGATCGCCTACATGACTACAATTTGTGACATGTTGTCGGCACTAGTGTTTGCGTGATCGAGGTGTGTCCACTGACGGACGCAGCCGCCCACATCGAATGGCGTGCTGTCGGATCGCCCTCATCGGCGCTTGTTATGTTTATATCGACTGTTTTAAGAGGCAAATGAGGCGACGCCCAAGCCTCTTTCTGAATATTCATCAAACCGTCCTCTTTTGCTTCAATCGACTCTTTTGCATTCTGATTTCCTTTACTTAGATCTCGCCGCCGTGTCGGTTCCGAGTACATCGCATCTTTAAAAGATTTTATTCATCTAAATCAACAACACAATCAAGCGTACGAGCGCTAGAGCTTCCATCTTGAATTTTGGAAATATTCCATACAAAATTAATCCCGTTGACGCTGATGTTGACGCCAAACGATGGCCAGATTATGACGGGCGCTTTTCGGCCTGCATTATCGTCGATAAATGATAACTACTATTTGACAACTACGTCACTTCAAGTAGCGCTAAGTGCATTGTATGATTATAGAAATGTATAATTGTATATTCATATTCAGTGTTATGTAAATATCTGCTCTGATACTCACATCTATATTACTTTCATGGCCTACATTTCGATAATCTAAGGGTTGGCCTTTAGGAATTCTACAATTTATTCTTATTTTAGAATTCATCAGGAACCTAGCATTTACAAACGTATCTGTAAGTGATAATATGATGAGCGCGAATCTCCGTTCAACCCCAGTCCACTCCATCCTGTGCGTCCGTTGACTTATAATTTCTCAGCTAGTCGGTTTCGGGTTTCCTCCCGACAACTAGGTCAAGGCATCTATTTCAGACTTACTGTGATATGACCAATTAGATCTTGAAACTTGTTACACGATTCATTCCGGTTTCTTGCTTTCTTCCCAAATTGTTTACAAACACGTACATAATACCTATAATGTTACTTTATACCGTTATTTAGACCTTCATTTAAACGTGGTAAAGTTATGCATACATTAAGTATTGGATATCTGACATTGAGTTAGTCATTGTCCATGATTTTCATGTTTTTACATTATAAGATTTTGGTTTTGTATATCAACTTTGCATGTCATATCTTATCACTTAAAATTCTTCTGCAGAGTAGGAAATGTTTTTTTGGTTAATAAAAAATGCATTGTTATATATATATATGCATTTTCCCCGAGGGGTTGGTATACCCGATGGTTGTTTTATTTCGGTTATCAAAATGTTCTGTTCCTTTTGGTAACGATACGTTCTCGCGGTTGAAAAACCTGTATCATTAGCGCCATTAATCAAACCGCGATACGTTTCGAACTGGTCTTGGCTGTTTTTTATTCTTGTACATAACAGAAATATCGTGTTTCATTCAGAAAATTTCCTAAGGACGAATCCGTTTGCGATTTTTTTTCAATACGTATCTTTTACGTCGAGTTTCAAATGCTGTAGAGGAAAGTACCTCCTTAAACATAATGACAAATAACTAAAAGAAAACATCCAAAACATGGATTCATTTTCATTGCTCTCTGAATCCTTGTGCTTCGTTTAACCCTATGAGCGATAACTGTGACTGCATGTATGAACTTTGATGCGGCAATAATATTTCGCGGACGTTTGCCAAAAACGCGATAAAGACATTTGGACCATCCGGGCTTATCGAAAAATGCGACACGTGCTCATTAGAATTGACGCAAACCGAAACAGAAAGGTCGTTCATCGTCTATGAGTAAAAATGCATAACAGTAATTTGTTATCTTATCATGATAATGAAATAACAACAGTGGTATGTGACATGATTGGTCTATACTTAAACTATATCGTTTTATTGTCAGAAAACACTGGCGCCAGCAGAGGAGCAGCTATTTGGCGACCATGTGTTCAATTGTTTGACGCGATGTGTTCCACTGCACGTAATGAACAAATCCAACCGCGTTGTATGTAGATGCATGAGTCTGGCGTTATGGCTGATCAACTAGAGTGACTAGTAAAATTGCTATCTTTATTCATTAAATATGATTTTATTTAGAAATCTCCAATAGCGTCTTCTATTCCAAAGTATGTAATTGAAACGAAATACAGTCTATTATCGTGACTTAGGTCCCGAGATTGTTTAGTCTACGCGAACCTACGGAAACAGCTGAATCGAACGGGTAGCAAAAAATCAAAGAGTGGACAAGCGTAGACGTGTACTTGTCGGAAAACAAGAGGCGGCGCGACGAGCCAACATTTGTCCGAGCGGGCAAATGTTGGTGTGAGCGCGTCGCGTGCGCGTGGGCTCCGCGGCCGCCGGGCGCCGACGACGGCGCCACCCGACATGTTATAATTCGGGCGGGCTATTTCTGTCGATTCACACGCGTTCGCGCAACGCTACGTGCGTATTACGTTTTTTTTTTCGAATTCAAAACCTCGCTTGCAACGGTGCCGAGAGGCATAGAATGTGCGTGATTTTTTTTCATGTTGTCCTTGTTTGTCGTTGTTGTAACACTTGTGTGATTTAGTTCGGAGACACTTTAGAGCGATGCCAGTAATTTGATCATCAAATGAATGTTATCATAGAGGATACATCGGGGTCAATTACAATACGAGTGTCACTCTGTCAATGTCCTGTACGTTTTAAGGAATACAGATGTTTAAATATTCCCTCGTTTTTTTTTAAAGTTTCATGTACAGTTTTCGATTTGTACTCGCAGATAAGACATTTAGATTTAAGATAAAAAAATATTTTACGGAACCTTATACGTAACTACTACTTCATAGTTTGTATAATGTATACATTTTAAATATCGTATGTCAGTAGTCCGATAATGTGTTATTGGGCTAAATTTGAAGATGTTTAGATTCACGTGAATAATTTGTTTAAGTTAGTCTTCTTGATATTTTATAATTACGCCAAATACTTAGCCGGAATTTGGCCAGTGATTGTAGCGATTCTAATGAGAATAACATAATGTACAAACCCAACCAGTTATGTATTTGATAGAATTGTTTGATCGCTTTCTATGTGGGCTATTTAAGTATGTATTTTCAAGTGTCCAACATTACATTTAAACCGTACCATTTAATGACGTCAAGGGCACATGTATAGTACGTTACGAACCGCCGTGTGAAATTCAAATATGAAATTAGATAATGAACACCCGGCAGCGGTTAATAATAGGCTATATGTCATTAGCTTTGGCTCATAAATAATTCCTGGCTCCGTATAACTTGGCCAGCCGTCCTTGGTGCCGAATGCTTCCAAGTGCAGCATCGCATCACTTTCACAGATTTATAGAGCATTAACTACGATTTATTGTTTGTTTATTGTTTTGCCGACTCTTCGTGGAATGTACGTGTTACGTATTTCGTGTGTTTTCTTCACCGGCTACACTCGGTAGCTATATTTATGGAGGACGTTAGCTATTTTTCACCTGCTAATTGGAAATAGTCCGGTTTGATTAATTCAAATGAACATTTTATTTAATAAGAACACATTTTCATTTATTTAAACATTGTCTTTTTTTTTATTCCACGATACTTAATAGATAAGATAACCGAGATACGAAATTATTAGCCGAACAAATAGTACCACCCGAGCTGATATGCGAAAGATGTGGCCAATTGTATTGTTTTAATTACAATGTAGTGAAGAATTAATAACTTGTAAATAGGATGTTGAAATTGCGTTCGTAATAATTTCCGCCGATAGAGCGATTAATATGGCGAGAGCTGGACCGGTCCGCGGGTTATGTAGTAATCGAAGGACAAACTGACAGACGCCGGATTTATTGCTATAGATCGATATTACAGATTAATTACATATGCCGAGCCTCCGCTGTACCGCGCGAGACCAGAAGCGCCACTTCGTCCACGCATACTTCACTCGTCCTTACGCGCATAATAATATAGTTCATTATAATACCTCTCCATAATTCATAACGAGAAGGAGCCGGGCGTTACAATACTGAACCTTATTTCGATGGCCGGTACGCTCATGGAAATGCCTACGCGCGCAACGTCGGCACCGTCTCCTTTATTCTATGCGTGCATTGTACCGTCATCTGCCGGCATTCCATCGGCCGGCCACCCAATTTATACTCTAACCGCTCGTAACACGATCCATTATGAAGTGACAGATTTCATCAATAATTGAAACACGATACAGTGCGCTCGCGTATTGAAATTTAAACCGTGACTACACAGTTACATAACACAAATCGGTTCGCAGCGTGCCGCCGCGCCGTACGCGGGTTTAAGTTCTGTAGCGAATGTATTAATGATTTCTAATTAACGCCGCCCGGAAACTGTACTTTACACCGTTGGGTCAGAGTCTTTTTTTCGTTTGATGAGCCGAGGGCAAATGTGACGTAACGGTTTCAAAAGAAAACGCAGTCACGCCACTCTACATGTTATATTATAGACTTTCGCGTGGCAGAAAGGTTGGATATCGGCGGAGATCGTCGATTTAATGTAAGTTTTATTGGAACGTGTAATAAGGCGTTCATTTGCTTGTTTCGATTTTGCAGTTGGTACAGACTGGTCGACGTGAAAGTCAACAACTGATATTATTTATATCTCGTAGATGGTACTAGGCGTTTAGGGTCATTTACTTTTGGTCGATTTCAGCGGTGTCATGTGGAATGGCATCCTGCTACGCGCTGACTCACGGCCCGCTATAGAGCCGGGTGAATCTGTAAATCTGCGCTAATATGACTGAAATGTGATGTCTGTCCGTTTTTATTATCGTCCTGAATCACGTGGAACACTTTGCGTCACTTTTGAAACAGAGCTACGTGTAGAAACATGACTACCTTGTTGCATTCTTCAACTTGACTGACGTGTTTTGAACGAAGGTTTATAGTTGTTTTCGTACGATAAACATTGTCAAACTTATTTTGATGTTTGGCATAGATAACGTTTGATAGCGACACGATAGAAACGAGAAAAGTAACGAAATTTGTGCGACGTGCGTGTTGTTAAGAATTCTTCAGTTTGAGGATGTTTTTATTTATACATATTGTGTGCAGCGATCAAAATGCAGGTGCACGCGGGTGAATGTTTAGAAATTTCGCACGCATGTGCCGTTAAAAAGTTCTGGGAACGGTCCCGGCTCGTAAAAACGTATCGTGGCCGAGTTATTTGTATTCGAATATTGTCGAAGCATGTTGAAAAATGCACACTTCACACGTCCGCCGCCGCCGGCGCCGAATCGCAAATGATTGTTGATTGTTGCGCGACGCGCGTTTGGAATTCAAAAACGATAATGGCGCCCGAAAATTGGTGCTCACGATAGCGCGTGCGCACTTCCTCTGTATGTAGAAAATGCAACTGTCGGCTCGTTTGTGCACTTCGTTTATAGCTTATCACTGCGATCCAGTGGCTCATGTCTATGGCTTGTACGTGAACATTAAATGCACTGTGTTTATTAATAGTGTGCTATGAGAATAACATATTTAATCATCTCGGTCAATGTGGCGGACGTTACATTTTGATTTCGACGTGAACGAGCGAAGCCGCGGGTGTATCTAGTGTTGAGCGTAAACACAGGCCTGTATCGAAATTACATTATTTTGGCATTGTGGACGGAATACGGCGATTGCTTTTACGTGCAACGGGGTCTTGTTGGGGCGTTGCGTGTTTAGCTTTTAAATGGTCTTAACTAGGACACCCAGTGGCATCAAACTCTTTTCATATGCGACATGCTTCTTTCTTGTTTTAGGATACCAACATATGATCAATATTTATCAATGTCTAGACGTATTGACTTCTTTCTTATGTCCGTGCCCATTTGATATAATATATGCGTGTCTACGTCGCCACTAAAGTATTTTACAAAGACAGGTGCTTACCAACGTTTTTGTTTAAAAATATTTTTACAACAACATCTCTATGGTGTGCGTAATGGTTATTAAGAGCAATGAATCACTGTTACATAATACAAGATAATATAAGTGTAAATTTTGTTTTCTCGAAATAAAGCCTCCTCTCATATCAAAAGCTTATTTATTACTGTACCCAATCCCGCCGGCTAGTGGACTGGCAGAATTCACACACTTCAGAAAACATTATGCAGAACTCGAAAACCTTTAGGTTACCTCGTGATGTTGTCGATGTTCTTTTTTTTGACCCGCGTCAAAGGAACCGTAATAGGATTAAAAATAGTAAAACCCAATAATAATTCGTATTCGTTCATTGTTTTAGCCCACCGACGTCCACAACTGGACATAGGCTTCCCACAAGCGCCGCTACAATTCGCGGTCCCCGTCTGTCGCCACACCACCGCGCCCCTAATTATACTGTGTACGGTTAATAGCGACAGTAATCACGAAAACATATTTCGGAGACCCAAAGTCGAACGACAGTCGCATAACTTTAGTCAAGACTATAATTTGACCGAAACCACATAGAAATTTGAATAACCAAAAATGACAGTCCGTTACGAGGTCAAAATATAGGTTAGCGGTGTCTGATTGGGTTGCGATCGGCCATAATTGACCCTCGGCTTACCTGTTTGTTCTTGTCCTCTTTTGTTTTTTGTTTGCGGGTAACGCGGTTGGTTATTTGTGGAATTGAAAAACTAGTTTGAATCATTTTTGGCTTGTATAAATATGTATGTTTATTTCTATAGGTACGTTTGTGATTGAGGACTATAATTGTTCTTTTTTTTATTATTATCATTGCTATTTATTTACTTAAATAAACGATAATTATAAACAACAGATATTCAATGTCGAGCAACATTCCATTGAACAAACCAAATCATATCCGTCTACACATAAAAATGCTGCTGTAGATCTTTGTACTATGATCTAGAATATTCTACATTAAGAGGTATTTGGTTTTGTTAGCGTTACTTATAATATTTTTCATTTGTTACAGAAACTCCTCCACCCCCTTACAGTCGGATCGCAATGGACGACGTGAAACCTAAAGGTGAGCATTATTTATAAGAATATTGGGCTCTCATTACAAAACACACACAGAGGCTTCAAACCTTTAACATTTCAACACGGTAGAACTGTCAGGGGTCGACATTGAAAGGATGGTCACTGTGTCTCTACCAGCTGCTACCGGTCCTTGCAATGTGCTCCAGTATGTAAGGCATTGGCGCTTTAAAAATCATGTTGCATTCATCGGAGATTGTAGGTAATATTCCTGCCTGATTTAAGGGCGAGATTTAGATATTCAAATTTCTCGAACAACTCTGCCATTTTAACATTAACCATGACATCAACATTTTCCACTTTGAGAAAAGAGACACGCGTTGGAAAAACAACAGGTGTGGATATTTGTGTCGAAGAGTACACTGTAATATTGGTATCTATGAGAACAGAAAAGAACGGTAGCAAAATTTCGTGTTTTTTTTAAGGTTCTTGAACGTTAGGTCTCATCGATATTTTTGTTATCAGATAATACGAACCGATTCCGTTGCGTGATATTTTCAATGAGAATATTTCTGAAGCGGCATCTACTTGTGTAACGAATTTCGTATGCTGGTTTCTAGACGTATTTTTCCACTGTAATTAATCATTACACAAATTAATAACTAAATAACATCCTACGCTAACTCACCGTTAAAAAACTCGAAAACTTATTGCGTGATGGTCTGGTGAAGTCATTCGCCTTTCGCCTTCATCTTATCAAAATCGCCGACCTCTTGCCACGTATAGGTTCGATTACCCGAGGTGACACTGCCTTATATGCCAACCCTTAATTTAAACCATGGTGATTGTTGGTCTGTTTTAGCCTAAACATTTTAAGTCAAATCAGTCAATATCTATACGCAATAGCTATTTCTCAGCGAAACGAAAAGCTTTATTCAGAGATTCTACCTACCTACCTATAAGTAGTTTTTACTTCACTTTGCATATGTAACTGAAAATTGGGCAATTGATATTTCGAACGATTGAATCGAGTATCGAAGTATACCTAATGTAACGTAATATAATAGTCCAAGAAGAATATTTCTTAATAATTCTATCCTCGAAATCAGCTTAACACTTCTTAAGCCGCGATCGTCCGATAGGCATAGGTACAGAAAGTTTTACATTTCCTTTTATTAACATATAATAATACGGATATTGTTTGTCGGTTATATAAAAGATATAAATCAAAACGCCGCTTCAATGTTGGATATACCTACGTATCCAAATACGACATTTAATGTTTACCCTAATTGCAACGTGGGCGTCACATCTGCCCTTATTTTTGCATTATATTAACGTGCAACACATTCGGCGCCAGGCCAATGTAATTTCATTTTCCTTTTGCAAGTATTCGAGTCACTTCTCTAGCAGCCGTCGAGGAAAACTCAATTCCGAGTAAATTAAAACCCTCTCACTTCTGCGTAAAGATAATTGTTTCATTGCTGCATTTGTCGATTTTATCAAGACAAGAGTCACATAAAGTAGCTTCCTACTGAGTATTATAGTGACGTCTGCGTGCTACGACGATACCTAACATTTTGCAAAGAAGTCACTTTTATGAAGAATATCATTCGTTTTTTTTAAATTCTTTATTCGAAATTATTTCAATTCAAACTGAACTTATCCGAAATTACACAATGTAGTATTATATTGATATACACATTGATGATATGCATGATATACCTTAAAAATAATTCTGATTTAGCAGGTCATTGGTAGATAAATCGTCAGAGGCATAAAATAATTGCATATCACTAGAAAATAAAACGATTATCACTTTATTTACAACTTGGTAATAATAATTTTTAGATTATGATTTAGCGTTTTAATAGATAAACGTATTTGATATAGTTCCTGTTGGATATTTAATTTATATTTTATAATATCCTCAAGACGCTTCAATGTTATAACTGGGAATCAATGTATCTACTATAGATAAACGGCGATTTACAAAGGCGGGTTCGTTCGTCGGCGCGATCCTGTTAGATCGTAGATCGTCAAAAAGAGCGGACGGAGGAATCCGACCGGGCCGGCGCCGCGGCTTCCAAGAAATTAGGGATGGCTAGTGACGTGACACCGACTATCGATACTTTGACATTTTTATCCAAGCAACGTAGTATCTTACATTTAATGCGAATATGTATTGTATAGAAATTAGCTATTTCTTTCCAATAGCTAACTGTCATATAAAATATGAGTAGTAAGTGTTAATTAATATAACAGCTCATAACATGAAAAACGGGTATTATATATTCGTAATGTTAGAAAAAAGTGTTATATTATTTACACTAGCGATCTGACAGCTTTACGGATAGACGACTATAATTCATAGTGTGAAAACAGTTTTTGCTAATCGTTGCTCGTGAATCTCCAATGTACATATATCATTATTCTATCTTGTACGTAATAGAATATACTAACGAATACATAATATAACCACATCGGTGATTTTCGATTCTATTTTATATCAGTCTATTCATTCTTGGAAGTCTGGCAGCAGAGCACGACGTAATCTTTTAGTCATGCAGGAGTTCCCTGATATTTTAAGATGCAATTATGTATTCCTGTCTGTC
>DWDX01001185.1:0-20048 GCA_018245675.1 Agara michaeli | reverse complement strand
TTTGCCCATTAGATGCGTGAATTGGTTTGACGGTATATGACCAGAGCGCAATCGTAATAAGGCAACCACGTGTTTTCACATTTGAATCACATTTGAATAGTCATTAATAACAATATTATATATTATATATATTAATAGTTTGACACCAATATTATACAATTTAGTTAATAAACTTTTTAGACTCGTTTACTTGACATGCACAAAAAAGTCCATCCTCTAAATATCGTAACCCATTTTCGGAAATTTCAAAATTGGATTGATTTAACCAATACTTCATGTAATATTATAATATATAGAATAGCCGGACGCACGTATTACGATAATCAATTGCAAATGTTATTGTCAATGTACAATTAAGATATTATGTATTATCAAAAGATAAGAAAATAGGTAAAACGATAATTTTAAAAGTAGTATTTTCCAGAAAATAATATCGTATATTATACCTAGACATGTTTAAATTTAATACAAAAATAACACTTTTGTAAGCCAAAGCCGGTAATGAGATTAAATAAAAAGGCTTCTTCTCAAAGCGGGTTCAGTGAGCGTTGGGCGGTCATTCGTGTATGATGTATGTAAAAATTTATAGGCTTTTAACTATGCTAAGTAAGTAGGTTTTTCATAATCAGCAAAGTTATTTCTAGCCATTTGTCACACCTCTACCGCATTATCCTGAACAATATTTCAATTCAAACAAATATAAACCGCTCTATTAATATTTTTGTAATATTTTATGTGTAGGTAGATGTAATAAATTCACCATATAAATTATTTTATCAAAGAGCAATTTTGGAGAAATTAAACATAAGCGAAATATTTTTTAATGCTCTTTAACATTTACTTGATCTGAGAACAACTTTTAAGTCTTCCTAAACGAAAATGAGTGTTAAGTTATCCAATTTTTGATTGTTAAAACTAATGGTAACGGGATTTGCAGGTAGGTATATCACTGACGTACACGGCTTTTGTCGAATATTGAATAGAGTTTTAAGCCTATTAAAGAACCCTCGAACTTGAAGCAGTCCTTCGTCAAAGTCTTGTTGAATAATGACAAGCAATCTGAAAGCTTTTTCATACTGTTAGAAATTGGTATTAAAATTGGAAGTGTTGTAAAATGTTTTTATCAACGGCACGCTTTGAAAAGGAACAAGGGCGTAAGGAAGTATAATATTTAGTCGTAACGTCTGAATGATGCCAACCAGCAAATTAAAAAATTAATAGAAATATCCTCTCAGACTTTAAAACTGGGTTTGTTATTTTCATCTTCTTGGATGTGGAGTAATTACAGCTAATGTAAGTTCCGTTTGTTTGCTTTGCACGTAATGTACGTGCGAAGCTTTTATTTTGTGCATTGGTATTGTTACAACACAGAGTTGTGTGTCATCCGCAGCATTGAATTTTAAACTAGTGGCGACGTGAGGGTAGTGTTCATCATGAAATTGTGAAGTTTTCTTGCTTGAATTTTCAACTTTTCAAAGATCAGCGTTTTTTAAAATCTCATGCTAAAAGGAAATCAACACACCATAGAGTTTTTCATAATGTTCTCAAAGGAGTGTGAAGTCTGCCTATCTGCATTTGTTCACCGTGGCAGAGCCTGCCTTACCTTATTCTATGGAATAACTGAAATGTAAGTGTAATTCTCTTACTATAATTCTTACAATATAAATCTAATATAAAGACTTTCATAGAAAGAATTCGGAACGAACGTTGGATGGGTAATAAAATTAGAAAATGTTTTAAAAGCTTTTTGTGAACGAACAACAATAGCAAGAGGGTAGTCATGCAAAGCGGTGCCGGAGACACTTTACTTGGCATTTTGTATTCATACTTATATGGCACAGGAAATACTTGAACAGTAGGGAATAAGCCCATTCACATATATTGGTTGTAAGGAAAAAAATATTATATTCAGAGTTCTAATGTTATGATCGTATTCAGTGATTTGTTTTTGGAAATTGTATTAATGTATCGGATTGATGACTAAATCATTTGACACAAATATCAGTGTTACCTACCCATAACATTCATTTTATTAAATCTTAATTGACGGCTATTATCTAGATTGTATTGTATTCTCAAATGGTTCAAAATGTCGCGTTATTTGATGCACGTAAAGAAAAGTAATTCATACTTACTTATAAACAAAAAAATATGAAAGCCAAGGATAATAACAATATATGAGGTAACAGATAGATTCATAATATATGTACATATGTATATTATATTGGATTATTCCTGTGTCGCTGGAGAAGACTACAGAGCTGTTTGTGCGCCCGCCCGACATTGTGTGGTGTGACACATTTGTTTTTGTTTTAACGTTTAAAAAAGCGTCAACAGGACTGCTCTCGGAATATCTATACATATTTCTCTATATTTTCAATTGTTAAGTACTCTACGTTTTTCTTATATCATTTTTTTTTGTTTCAATTACTTTATTGTTACTTGCAGTTTACTCACTTTCGAGATTGTTTACTATGATTATCGAATGGTTGCATTTTCACCAGAAGTTCGAGGAGTTTATTAGGAGACATCTATGTCCAGGTCACCTCAAGGTACAGGCCACTCAATGATTCGTATGTTTGAAGTACGTATACGTATATTTAAGTGAAGCTAATAACTCGCTTTAAAATTAACGTAGCCCCAAAATGTTTTTGATGCTCGTTTTTTACTCATGTACGCCTCTTGATCAAAGTCGTGCGTGAAAACCAGACTGGTCGATATAATTAATCGAAAAAAGAGAACAGTTGTTTGTTTATTTAAATGAAAGATTATTTAAGTGAAGACAGAAAATATCTAGTATAATAAACATTATTTAATATTATATATGATAACATTATCATTCTCTTAATATTGCTTTTTGTAAATTGAATCAACCGAAAAGCAGGAAGGTTAGGAGTGGCAGGATCATTAAGTCTCATAACATTTTTATTATTATCGGTACTCGAAATTGGCACGAAATGTTGATTAAAATGATTCCTATCTAAACTGTTCGAGGTGGAATTTAGAAGAAAATTGGAGGAACTCTAATATGCGAAGAATTGTTTAAATTTGAGCCGAATCCTGACATTTTATAAGATTTGTGATTATGGTATCATTTATTATTGATAATATAGAATAATATAGAAAGGTATTCTATTTTTCTGATCAAAAGTGGAATAGAAACGTATTTTTAACTTCTATTCCATTGTTTTATTCGTTATACAATCCATTCCTGTAAAATAATTTTGTTATAATAACAAAGTTTATTCTGATCATCGAACATAACAAGTCAGGAAATAATAATTTATAGCTACAACATTCCTTGTTTTGTTGGCCGTATATAAAAGTAATTTGGCTTATTTATGAGGTTGTTGCCGACCGACCACATTAAGTCAAATGTGAGGGTCGAGGCTACTTATAAGGTTAATTATTCTTTCGTAACGTTGTTAACCGTTTGGTCCTGAATTCAATTGATGACGGAAGTTTTGCATTGTATGTAGTTTGACATGAACATTTGTTCAGTAAAGCGTATGGTTGTGCCATAACTGATAAATGACGCAACTGCCCGGATGTAACAGTAGTGTTTAAATTGTTTTAAATTGCCGGCCCGTCCGGTAGAAGAATTTTTCCTTACATCAAGTTCAACTATTTACTTTTTTCTATTTATTTACCAAAAGCATACATTTAACAGGGTTAGGAAGTTATGTAAAATTTAGCACGTAATAACTATGTTAAGCGTTGCTTAAATTTAATACTTTTTTTCACACAGGTACAGCCAAAAAGTTGTTTAATATCAAAGAAAAAGCTTTGTTTCTGCTTAATCCGCACGTGCCAGTAAAGGTCAAGGTTTACTAGGTAAACTCTTAATTAACCCCTTTTAAAAGGTTTTTAGTAATCCTCTGGTTTTACAGAAGTACAAGAATATCTTGTTACGGTAAATCTTGATCAATATTTACTTTGAAATCGTTTTTGTTAGAGTTCTCACTATTGATGTTATGAACGAAATGTTCAGTAATAACTCAACTCAAAAAATATTGGTAAGTAGGTAATTAAAATTATGCACACATGGTATATTGCGGCGCTTCATTGTGTGCTAACAGGTGATGAATATCAAAAAGCGTGTCGCATATTACTTTACTTATGTAGTTTAAGCGTTTTTGTTATTTTTCTGTCGAATTTAGCTATTTCTGCTGTGCATTCTTTGGAATATAAATCGATTATCGATCTCGGAAACAGAATAATGACAATAATATTTTACAAATATTTATGACATCGCATATAGATGTATATTTCTATACATCGCATTTACATGTATATATAAAAAATAAACAAAACAAAACGAAAATAAATAAAAACGTAGTGAGGATCAGGACATCCTAGCATATACCAGCCCTACGGACTTTTACTCTGATATTGCACTATAGCTTAATCAAAGCTCAAATTATGGCAGAAAACTTTATAACTTCTGCTTATTAAAGTGGCTTATGGATATGCAAGCCTTGGTTTTACCACCGTATCTTTTAACGTGTTGAAATTGATGGTGAATTAAACAAAAAGCTCGTTTTGTCTCGTAATCGATGAAAGCGTCCGATCAAACGATCAAATTGATCGATGTTTGAGAATCGAGGCGCGGGCATTTTGAATTGATTTAGGTTGTCATCATTAGATATTGTTTGTGACATAAGTTAGTCAAAAAATCCCACGCTTAGTATCGTAAAAATCTTTAAAATATCTAATACATTTATTTATAAAACTCGTAACGTCTCCGGGAATACCGGGACGTTGAATTAAATCTCTCAGAAACAGAAACAAAGGTTAGAATTGTTCGGATACCTACAAAGGAGGCATCTTACAAGAAATATTAGTTGACACGCATAATCTTATAACTGTCGCCTGTAAGATTACACTTGTCACCACATCTTCTGACAGGATAATACATGATTTTTTATTAAGAATGAAAAATGTGTTATATTTATAATATTATTTGCAAAAACGTGCTGTAAAAAAATAAATGCCAAAAATAATTGAAATTAAGCCACATTATTGAAATAGCTTATAAGTTACCTTTGAGAATATGGCTTTATTCCCTTTATTAGTATGTTGTTGGTACAAAAAGAGAGGTACACATATACTTGATGTTATTAAATATATTATCATTATATTACATTACCATAATGCATACATACATGTCATTAAAACGGATATTGTCGAATATCGTGTGTGCATGTGTGTGCGTGTGACTAATATCTACGAAATTTGATTTTTACTGGGTTCGGCAGACATTATAGTGCACCTAATGAAAGGGATTTAAAATTAAGTTTAAATAAGACGTTAAACTAACTATTCAATTACAGCTTTTTAATATAAACCGACAAATTATACACAGAAAACAAAGTTATTGACATTCGTACACTTATTGATATAGTACCTGTGTATATTGTAATAAAGAAACTCGGAACGATATTACACAAATACACTAAGAAAATTCATGTAAATTTACATGTTACGAATAACTTACGTTCAAATATTGAATTAAATAATGCTGACAATTAATAATAGAGCTACTCGAGTAGTCCAGACCCCTCCTAATTGTATGACCCTTGCCGAAATATTATATGGTTTGAATGAACAACGAGGCGAAACCTTGATAAAGGTCCACGTAATTTTGTTACATGAGACTCACAAAGCTTTTCTGTCTTTTGCTTTCTATAAATTACCTGAATATGTTAACTGCTAATATGTGCTGCTTAGATGGATTGTGAAAAGAAAATTTAAAAAGAAATTTAGAATCAATTATAAGTAATAATAATAAGTGCCAAATTGCTTTACGATGACATCATTACCTCAGAGTTTAGCTAAGCACAGTTCCAAGCGTATCCCAATTAAAGCTGTTCACTACGACGGGCAATGGCAACAATTAGGTTTTCACTTTTATAGGTGAAAACGTAATTGTTGAGGGTTATCCCTTAGTGTACATATTTCAATCTCATTAGGAAACCTTAATGTTAATTAGTTAAAGCAAATACACTACATTATCATTACGTAAGATTTCCGCCACACACATTATTAATACGCGTTTATTTTCATAACTACGAAGCTTGAAGTTAAACTTCGAGCATGTGCTTTTAATTCAATTGAAATCATGCCAGCGCTAATCGATAAGTATCTTCATTCGCTACCCTTAATACCGGAGTCTATGGACTGTGCAGGATGATAGTGTCATTCTACTGTTAAGCTGTAATAAGTAACTTTGGTTCGTCATTTCATTGGATATGGTGCCAGTCCAGGTGGCGAAATGTATACAGATATAATTGTAGCCTATAAATTTGATTTTCATGTAATATCCTCATAAGTATAATTTATAAGTACTCATATGTATTACACCCTTATGTTTAATTTTACTTGTTTTACAATACCGACATTCATAATGAAATACAGTAAAATCGTTGAAATAAACTACATTATTCCGTGGAAGAACACAACCTATTACTCCACTCCACTCCACACTTTTCGGACCGAAACATATGGAAATACAAATAAAGTTAAGTAAACACATACAGAAATTCTACTACGTGTAGAAATACAAATTCGTTGTTATTATTACTCATTTGTGATTGACTCTGAATCAAGCCCTATTTACCTTCTTGCCGTTGATAATACAATATCTTGTAGATAAGATTGCTATATTACAAATACACGGTAATCCATATGTATATTGTATGCAAAAAGTGCTCTAAGAATTTGTCTAGAATTATTTCGCTGGTATAATTTAGGCGTAGTTTATTTTAAAAGCGTGTGTCTCGGGCGAGCGGCGTAATGGCGCTCCGGGGACGGGCCGGGAATCTCCACACGCCAAGCGTAAACATTCTCTTGCAATTTTAAGTTTTTGGCATCCGACTCCAGCATTATTCAAAGCGGCGTTTTGTATTTCAAGTAAGCACAACGTCTGCGGACTATTATTTACATGTAGGTTTTATTATGGCTCTATATTGTTGACTCATCATCACAAGTGTAAGCCGTTATCCATACGATGTGTAATACGTGTAAGAGCAATGTGTGACTGGATTTATGGGGAACACAAAAGCATCTTTGCTTAGGTCCGCCCGTCCATCATGTTGCGATAAGGCTCTTTGAACGTTGTCGACGATCGGTTCTCGCATACTCATTAATGAGAACGGCTGCTATTCGTATAGAACTTTACTTTTGAAAGTTTTCCCGAGTGCCTTTATATAGGTGTGTAATTTTTTTTTTAAATATCAAATGAATGTGTAAAAGTAAACATAATTTAATTATCATTAAACATACTAATAAATATTATTATCATTTTTTTAAGGATACGAAGTGATTAATATCGGAAAGAATGACCATGAACTTTATATTTAACAGGATTACCAATATATTTGCTATGTGGATGTGTAACATAGTCACTCGCTAAAGGTATTTTAAACCGCAACTTACCGAGCAAAGTACTCTCCAGAATACCGCTTTAGAGTTGTGAGAGGATTAACGAAGAAGATTTGATCGAATATTCGGTAATACTGTGAAATTAATGCATTGCGTATGTGCGGTTGATTGAGCTAACGCATTTTAAGTGAATTTGTTGTATCTTATTATTTGAAATTTACAATTTTCTCATTCATTCATCATTCATTCTCATACGTGACTGGATTTCTGTTTGAATTCGACTTCTTAGCTAAGTGTAAATAAGTTTCGTTTTCCGACGATTGTTAATTAATAGTATTTAAATGCTTTTGTATAATTGTTTGTTTATCAAAAAAGTTATATGCACGAAGACATTCTAAGCAATCTTTTAGCGAGGACGTGGGTGTTCTTCAAAGGAAGTTGTTGGACCAAGTCTCCATTTTCAATTTCCGTTTAAGTGTAATTGAATCTGCGAACATTATTTTCTCTTCCTTCGAACACATGTAATTCACGTTAGAGAAAAATAAACTTTCGTTACTCGGTATATATAGGTTGTTTCGCCAGCTATCTATACGGAATCCTTGAAACTGAACTATTTTTTTCCCGACTACGAAGAGTTATACTCGTAAATTTGACCGGTGTGTACTCGTTTCCTCTGTTCCCTCATAACATCTAAACTATTTATCATAATGTCATAAATGGGGCACCTATAGGGTATGTGACGTAACATTAATTTGAATATGGAACCTTTGTAGGACATGAAGTCATGAAATAAAAAATAAAGATATCGTGTTGGGTGTTGACTGCAAGGGCTTAATTAGCAGATTTTAAAAAGATATATGTATTGTTAGGTGCCAAAAATTATATGAAGTATAAAGTAAGTTAAAAAACTAAAACCCGATTACTGAATAATATAAACTGAATAATATAAAACAAGACGATGATTCCAAATAGTGACAATGGTCGTATGTCACATATCCTAACAAAACAATAGGTACCGTACATAGTAACAGTAGTAAAAGGACAAAGTGGAATATTACGACCATGTACCATGACCATACGACCATAGCTATCCTCTGAACATCACTATTTTCTTGTTTTATACAATTCAGAGCGTGATTTTTCAGTAGTCAGGTTTTAGTTTTTGAACTTACTTTTTATTTGTTATATTATGTACTTAATTATTTCAATGATTTAGGACACCGACAAAAATTTCATGACGAAAATTTAGATGCGATACTTTTTTCATAGGTCTTTCTTATATCATATTGAGATCTTTTCGGAGCAGAGAAGCAGACCTGGGAGTAGAAAGGGCATGTAGAGAAAAAAATCAGTTTTTACTCATACTCAATTAGCTCACGTCACAGTCACTTACGACATTCCCTACATATCTGACACAGTACCATCTTTGGTAGATGGAATTTGCTAACAGCGATGTTAACCGCCTAAAACTTGTTTAATTCGATTTTTGTTATGATTTGCCTTGTTTAATATCTGCCACCACAATGGCCTGTGTTGATTATTATCTATTTTCGCTGACTGAAAGATTAATGATAAATTCTCCGTCAGGGTGGCGTAGCTCACGATGGAGGTGCGTAGGTGAGGGCGCACGGCGGGCGACGCGCCCAGCTTGCGCCCGCCCATGGCCCCCGCCTTCTTGATCAGGTAAAACATCTATCGATTTCAGGTGTGATACAAGATAAAAGTTTGCAACTACAATATAATTGAAACTAGGTAGAGAAAACTTTTACAGTCCCTTTTAAATTACTTTCCGTTTTCCATTTAGACAAACGCTTATTTAGGTGATCGGTACGATACATTAAGACACACGAATATAAACAAAGTAATACTGTTTATTTAAAGAATATTAGGTTTAGGTTTATTAGTATCAAATGAAAAACTCGAACCGAGCCGTAAACGTAAAACACATATGTTCATAATAAGATATTTAGAATGACATGTAGAAGTTAAGTATTAATTAACTGAAAAGTGAATTAGCCACAACACTTAATGTTTCTGTAGGAAAGCGTTGCATTAATTAAATAGAAAACACATTTTGGATTTTAATAAAATACAAAGTTTAATAGTAGAAAGATGTATAATTTGTATCAGAAAGTATAGTTCATATAAATTAACGAATGAATAAAGAAATCTAATATCATATCAACGAACGAACAAACTTGTTTGTTAGCAACAATTTTGATTGAACATGCACTTTCCCTTATTATGGTCTTTTATTAACATTAAAAATAGTTCATTTTTGATTTATGTTTCATTGATACTATTTATAGATATATGTAGATATTATTGATATTATTTGTAGGTACACCAGAATTGCGTGGGTATTGTATTCATATTATAAGTAAGTTTATTAAATCTTACTGTGATATTTTTTGACATATCGTAGGTGTAATGTCGCGCTTTCAAAGAATAAACGTGAACCGACACAATGGCTATCAAAACCTATTTATGAATATGAATGTCTAGGGACGAAAATAAAAATGCAGATCGCACAACACTCCAGTAACACCCATCACGCTGTTTGAAATATAAGAGCTTCCGTTTGAAATATTGCAGTCGTTGCAATGAGTGCATCAAACAGACCGTTTTTTCGATATCATTCGATGTGTATGAATTTAATGCAATGTCCGAATCCCCCGCCATCCACGTCGTGGGAATGCAGATTAATGTGTATTTTATTTCATATAAAACAGATTCAAATTTAAATATTGAAGATTCACGAATTAAATATGTTTTTTGGAGAACTCATTTTCTAATAGAATTGACAACAAGGGAATTTGTGCGGACGTATTTCATTAAGTACTGAAGAATATCAAATGACACGCGTATTTATTTTCGTATAAAGTTACCTACTATGGCAAATACGTTTCGTCTCAAATAATTGGAATCCTTGTTAGAGAAAAAATATAATACTGTACCCGAAACATTGGTTTTCAATATTTGATATCGGTAATATTGTTAAGTTCATGAAAAATTATTGAACAATAAACAATTGTTTTTTCCTTCCATCAGGTGGGTGGTGCGCTGGTTGTTGACGGTGGTGGCATCAGGTTTGGTGAGCGCACCGGCACACAGCCAGTTGCTCGCACCGACCCTCGTTCCCTCCTGCCCAACCCAGTGCATCTGCCTATCACAGTCTCAGGTACCACTATCACACCCTTTTACATGTATATGAACATCAATTTTAAAAAAATCCTGGTAAAGAGTTTACCATAGTTTATGCGTTGTAAAAAATCTTTTAGGTTTTCCAATTGTAGGCATCTGAAAATTACGTACGAAAAATAAGGGTGATCATTTAAGTACGTATCGTAATAATACACTGCCAAGCACTGTACAATGTAGAAAATAACAGTGAATTTAAAAGACAGGTCTAATATAAAATGTGCATACCTAAATGTAAGACTATATGAGTATTCAACAAACTCTGATATGTTTCTAGGAAGACATTTTAAAAAAATTGCCCCTGAATAATTTAAGTTTAATCATAGTAGATAGTGCAGGCTGCCCAATCGAATTAACTTATTATATGGGGTTTTTATAAGAAATACAGCAACTAAAGCTTCTAACTAATGCGAATAAGATGACATGCGGTATCATTAATTACTAGCGGTTTGCTCACGCAAGTCTAGACTTACGAAGGGACTTTGACTTTTCGCTTTGAATATCAATGTTATATTCTATAGTATAAAAACATTTCATGACATCGATATTTCGAAACTAGATTTACCGCTTGATTTTTGACAAAATGTTAAATATAATTTTATGTTTCTAGATTAATAACAATTTTGTTTTATTCGAAAATTTTTGCGAATAAAACAAAATTGTCGAAATTCGAAAATTTCGTCTGCCAGACATATTTACTGACATTGGTACTACCAAGTATAAGTTACGAATGTTTCATGCCACAAAAGGGTGACCTATAGTATCGTTTCACTAGATAATTTCTCATTAAAACAACTAAAGGCTCGAATAAAGCATTATATAAAGTATGAAGATAAAAATTTATTCATGAATTTTGAATTTAGTTGCACTTGCCACAACATTTACAAGCCCGTTTACGATTTTAATATGCGGGGCTGGTCAGTTAATGATGCCCCATTTAATTAGCCTAATTGGAGCGGTTCATTAAAAAGGCTCATAAAAATGTATCGGAGATCAAAAACAGATATTTTATAGGGGAAGGTATTTTATAAAATCATGATTATGCGGAACTTATACGAAATAGATTGATGTTTGTTTGGGTTATTTGTTGAGCTTAAGTTTGGAACAATTCAATCAAAATACAGCGATGCGCCTGTGTGCGTTTGGGAATATTCACGACGAGATTAATTTTATTGACAACACAAACAGTCGATATTGCGATGGAGTTGTGACAGTTACTGATCGTTTCATAAAAGAATCTGCTTATTTTGCACGTTCTTTTTAATACAAATAACAAAATGACAAAAGATTTACATTACATTTGTGTCCAAAAAATCATTCGATATATAGTGGTCATATTTTTATGTTTCTGTAATACCGGTGTTTTTAACATTTTTTTATAAATACCGTAATGTGATTAAAGACATCTCGTGTCGCAGACTTTGTTTGGAATTATTGACGTATATTTTGCTTACAGGTAGTTTGCAACAGTGCAACGCTACGAGGTGTCCCATCGGCACTTAGTTCTAATGTGATGCAGTTATCACTATCGCGCGCAGATCTACGTGTGCTGCGATCGGACGCGTTTGCGCATCTCCGACAGCTGCGACGATTGTCCCTGGATGCTTGTAATCTGACGCGTATTCGCCCCTTTGCCTTCCGTGGACTACCTCGTCTCAACGAGCTGTACATACAACATACTCCTCTCGCTACCGTGGATGCATTTGCGTTTGCGGCTCTACAAAATATTTCTTCCATCATACTTTCACACAATAGGATTGCCCAGATTGAGGGATATGCATTTGCAGGAACGAATTTTATAAAACTTATATCGCTTAAAAATAATCCTATCAAACGAATACTAGCACACGCATTTTCCGGCCTTAACGATGTAACTCAAATAGAGTTACCTTCAGGAATTAGAGCAATTGAGCCGAAAGCATTCGCCGGACTCGAGGGTGTCGGTGTATTAGAGCTTTCGTACATGGATTTACCGGCACTTCTACCCGACACGTTTTTTGGATTAACGCGCGTGGGACGACTCGCGCTCCGAGAGTCTGACTTAGGAATAATTCGAATTGGGGCCTTCGAGGGACTTCGACGAGTTGATATACTTGAGATGTGTAATAATAAGATTGACGCTGTCGAGGAGCTAGCCCTTGTACAAAACAACAGTGTACATACCTTTAAGCTTACTGGCAATCATATGTTGGAGACGCCGTTGGCCGTGATCCTTGAAGTGGATAATGTTGTGATAAGTGGCAATCATTTGCCATGTGAATGCGGCCGTGATCCTCTAGCGAATCCTTTGGCATTGACCCAGGATTTTGGGGAGGAAAACTTATGTATATCGCCATTAAAAGTGCGCGGGCGCAGCTTGGCCAGCGCGGCCGGCGCTGCGTGCCGCGGCGAGGGAGGCGGCAGTGCGCGCGCTCGCGCCGCGGCGGGCGCGGGGCGCGCTGGAGGAGCACAGGCTCTGCCACGCCTCGCGCTCGCGATCGCCGCTATAGCTTTTCTTGCCAACAGCTAACCGTACTTGGTGTTCAATTAATTATATATGTATGTGTCTGTAAATATTGTATCATAAGTGGGTATAGAAGCGATATTTTACATTGAATGGGTCCGTCATTCAGTATACATACGTTGGACCATAAATAAAATTTGCCTTTGGAATTAAGTGTTTCATTTAATTTTTGTACAGTTACTTAAAATATCCTAGGTATTTTTTAAATATACGTACAATGCAAAATAACACAATTTCAATATCCGTTATACCTTGATAGTTATTCATTCTACAACAAATACCAGTTATTTGAAAAATTATTACCGTATAAAAATAGCGTTTATCTGTATTTCTAGTCAATTAGCAGACGTCATCAGATAGCGGTTGACTAATGTCTCTCCGCCCCGCGGAATTGTGTTAGCCGTGGGAGACTTGAAAATATCGTTTATTTTCAAGCTTTACTTATTACGATCAAAGCTAAAGATTCTATTTTCATTTTGAGAATGATTAGGCTAGTGAACTTATGTTACCGACACCTTAATTAGTCTCAAGCGATAGGTAAAATTGAAGAGCTATAATTGAAGTGATATAAGGCTCACAATTATATACCGCAAGGTAATAAAATCCAGTTTCTGAATATGGATCAATCTCCACAATGTAAGGAAGCGTCGAGCTTACTATTATACTTCAGGCTATTGTGCGAGCTCACTGTGTCATAGGCAAAGTGCTGGCAATAACTGTAGCCGACTGTTGTCATCCAAAATACGGAAACGCTGGTAAACCATTACTAGTAGCCATCACCTTTTCAAGAGTCAATTGACAAATGGTGATCAACTGCATCAAAGCTCCGAGCACTTAACCGTTATCGCATTAATTTCGAGTTAAGAAGACTTTTAATACACAGCAGCACAAAGCAGTAGGTACCTACCTATAGAATTTTCAAAAGTTCAGTGAACAAATGGATTGAAACATTATTATTTTAAGCATCGTTCTATGAGTTGCGCAGCGTTTGCTAATAGAGTTACTGGTCCACACAGCGGCACATTCACACATGTTGAAACAGCCCGTCACGCACCACTCATTAGCGCGATATCGATCGCCGCTTCGCTCCGCGCTCGCTTGCACTATTTACACATCTCATTCACAACGATATTTGAATCGAATTCAAAGGTCTATCATATAAGTATAAGTGAATTGCGACATCGCCATTAGGTACATCCCGTAACGAATCAAAGTTTCGATGTCATTTCTTATGATATGACAATAACATAATACATGTTTTAGAGAGTGGATTTAATAGATTTGTTATATAGTTATCTTGTATATGAGAGTGGTATAATAATATTATATTTCAATCTTATTTTGTGATTGATATGACCATATTTATGATGACTTTTTACTTAAATATTGCATATTAGTGAGTGTTTATATTATATGGTTTGAGTATGAATGAACGCATATAAATCCTCCTGCAAAATCCTTTAAATATCATAACGTTCACATGTTCTTATATTCCTTCATTTATTACATTATTCTTGTAAGTCTCGTGACTAATATCATTAGTATAAAACGTTAGAGTAGACGTTAAATAGATATAAACGTATTAACAAGGAATAAAAAGAGGTTATTATTTTACAAAAAGTTATTGCACAGTTAGTTACACTTTATTGTCTTTATTTTACGGCTTATTTTTATTTGCAACTTTTCTTGGGAACCGAAATAATATTAGACGTCCTGAAAAAGAATTTAAATGTTTTGAGTTCTAATGCACAACGCTTTATTGGATTCGGATATGTTATTATAACATCTATCACGCGGGGTTATAAGTTAAAAATATCGTATTGAGAAATGATAGTCACATACGAGGAAAATTACTATTCTACAAAAAAAAAAAACAATAAGGAAAACGTGTTGATTTTCATTGGACTAGATGTATATCTATATACCTGTACGTATTACAAATGCCCTAATACAGAAATCGTGCAATGTCATTGGTGTTTATTGGAAAAGTCCTGTTTATTGGGCGGTACGGTTAGCAGAGGTTCTGAATCGGCCTAATGACCCTAGCCGTCTGCAGCTGACGCTTGATACGGAATGGCGAATAAAAGGAAATAAGCCTGTCATTTCTATCTTTAATATTTGTGAGAGATCGTTGAAAACAGCTCAAACTTGCTGGCCGGTTACAACAAAAACTGCGGGTTTCTTATAATATTAAAAATAAACTTCTATTATTGTAATAAATATACATTTTATTACAATAGTAACGAGTAATAGATTAGCACATGGTATATTTTTTTTAAAGTTGTTGGTGTGTCACAAATAGTTTTCGGAATCTCTGCCTGTTTGTCTGATTAATTGTATGTTCGCTCATGGGGATATAGCTAATTAATTAATTTTAACAACGTTTATATATAAAAATTACTGCTGTATCATTTTTTATAGCCAGAGGAATATTATAATGGTTCCGTTTCCTAATATACATAGTATGGGTACCATATATTTATATACATATCTTAATATTTCAGTAAAATGACTGTCATTACTTTGATAATTTAGTTTTTTTAGTAAGTACTTTTGATTCCTGTGAATTATTATATCTTGAAATTAATCTAAAGAAAACTATATAAAATGGTTACCTACTTTAAACTCGGTACTTATTTAGTTCTGTTCATTTAGAAATACATACCAAATGCTTACTGTATTACATCATTAATTATCACCCGCCCATTTGCTGAACATAGTCACAACGATTACCAACTGAATTATCTGTGATTAAATTTAGTTGTGTAACTTCATACTTCTTAAACAATTTCTTTGTTTTTTATTTTGAAATAAGTTAGCATTAAACCACTATCTCGCCTGATTGAAAGCGATCACACAGCCTCCGATACTGTACGACACTGCAGCATAGTAACCGTAGCCATGCAGTGTACCATGCAGCCCACTAGATGCCGAGTCACTCTACACATAATTAAAATAGTACATTGTCTCTATAGATCTGAACTCTCATTTATAATGCTAATTATTGCACACAAATAATGGGTCATTACACTCATTACAATAATTAGCATAGTTAATTACCCACAATTAGTTGAACAAATAGTAACGTATCTATGTTGTGTAAGTTGTACATTCACCTATGTTAACATCCAGACATTGATTACAATTAGTAGCGTTGCATGAGTAAAATATAATTAGTTTGAAATGAAATGTCGCTGACATCCACTAACGAACAAAGGTCTTCCCTAAACATTAGATAAGTCTTGAAGTTGTTGTCGGCACGCCGTATCACTCGAGGAATAGAGATAGATGGTCGTTGTCTTACAATAGTAGGTATACGAATGGCGACCACATACTAGATGACTATGAGTAGGCAGGCCCACAACTAAATGGAAGGTGGACCAGATCAGGCTCGCGATTAATAGGTAGAGCCAAAAAGCAGCCGACATTACATATATTATACCTAACAGAAACTATTTTTCAGTGACACTTTTAATATACATAGAATAGTTTTCATAACTTTGTTTTTGCAAAATTGTTTTGGTAAATGTTTTTTCGAGTCCATACTACACAGTTATTATAAAATATTATGATAATTTAGGAATGCAATCGCTTTGTTAATTCTCTTTCAATTAGATAGGAATGGACCAAAGCATTAAATAGTCCAGCGTCTTGCCAAAGCATTCCTTTGTTTATACGAGGCTTTGAAGCAAGGCATATTAAAATATTGAGTTCCTTCACTCGCTAGCGAATAAAAACTAATAAGTAGAGGATTACTTTTCTTTAGAACTAATGAAATTAATGTGTATTATGCTATGGATACTATGCAATCAGCTTGAAATCGTGATCATAAGTTAAGTTGATTGTTGGTCAATGCTCAATTAGTACAGTTGATTGTGGTTTATAATTAGTCGATTGTAAATTCTTGCGAAATTAAACTAATCAATATCATACAATATTATAATCTACCAGTATATCATAGCGACATCGATAAATACAACATTTTAAGAATTATCCCATTTAACAGCTTTGTAGACGGGGACAGTACATTTTGGTTTTGCGTAGTAGCAGTGTAGGCATCAAAAACAAAGTTTCTAAAGTATGATATATTCATATAAGAAAATTCCTCTTATGATTTTATGATATAAAATACAGCTAAATAAAATTGTAAATACCTATGATAATACTGAGCTGAATCGATGGGCCTTAAATTTTCGATTTTCAGTACTTTACAATTAGCAATATTGTTATTACTAATGATGTATTATGAAGATAATATTGTCTTATCTGATTTAGGTAGTAATTTACATATTACATATTCCATACATTAAATACATATACACATATAACATACATTACATACATGTAATGAAAAACCGGGGAATACAAATGTCATGAAAATTTACGTTTAATCTCATTACGATAGATGATCAGTAGATGGTCTTGTAATTGAAATACGAATCGTAAAATATATGAAGGAACCACTCGGATTGAAGGCCAAGGAATTACGGCAATAATAATAAAAGCTCAATCACAAAGTCCTCAAATATCTCGAAGACTTTCGTTAATTAAGCCTTGGTTCTTGTATTACTTTATTGATAAGAACGTAATAACTTTCTGATTCGCGGAATTGCTTTTTCGTCCAATTTGGATAACAGTTATGTTTTATAGTAGGTATAATTTTAACAACTGATAATTGAAATTATTTACCTATATTGTAACAATTACGGTCATGGTCCTCACAAATGATAAGCAGGTACCTATATTTTTGGAGTCGAAGGTAAAGTACATAAAAGTACCGTCGTAATCTTTTAAAAGGCTACACATTTATTTATGTACTTTTAACATTTCAGAACGAGTTGCATCTCGCTATAATCTGGCTCTTTTCTCTTTGAGACTGCCCTATTGAAATATATTAACCTGCTTGTCGTGAAATTATAAAACGCTCTTGAAAATAATTGAAAAATGGTTATTTGTTTATTGATAATAATAACGTTCGTCGTTCGGCGTTCGTCGAGCGTAAGTATCCGTACAACCCTGGGCCAGTGATAAAGAGGTGCACAAGCGTTAGGATAAGATTTTTAAAGCATAATATCAATGGTTACACGACTTATTATACGTATAGATATTACGAGAATTATATACTTATAAAAATCTAATTGGTGGGTTGGTAATTAACCCGTAATTCTCCAATGATAGGTTATTTATATCTATATTGCACAGAATACATAGTAAATGATATTATAGAACAACCTACCTAAAATGCCCACCATTTTGATAATATTTTAGGACAGCGACAAAATATGTTCGTTAGCTTTCTTTTTATAGGCTGTGAGTCATGAATGTCATGTAGAAGTTTGTTAGGTAACGCTAACATTTCACATTAATTTTATTAATAAATTAATCCGTGATGTTCATTTTCGGTTCACTTAATTTTCTCATTCTTCATTCTCATTAATGTCACTGCGAGGCAAAATAATATGCTTCGTCATGTTGTCTCCAACGTTAGACTATCAAACGAGGCTTTGAAATCAAATTAATTATTTTTGAACTGTCAAACATAACATTATTTCTATGGACCGCCTTAAATAACGACAAAATCAGTTCAGTAATAATTCTAGTGTCAGTATATAGGAAATAATACACAAATCCGATTTAATCGAAACTGTTTTTTATGTTAAGTAGCCTACGGGTGGTGCTGGCGGTCTACTCCATATATCGTAGATTCTACAACATATCTAAACATATCAAATAAATACACATAGTCAAAGATATTTATTGACGAAAATGTCGGATTATATAATGATAATTATAACTGTAAGTATCAGGCGTCATTCACAGTATTATAATACTGTAACAAGGCTTACCACATTTCATTTAATGAATATAAAGTACGGAGTAAAGCTTATTAAAGATTCACACCTCGTTGCATGTAAGCGGCTTACATCGGAGGACGTATTAGATTTGTTGTTAAACAGCTTAACGGGATTACACGGTGATTTAATTCCATTAATAATCATGTTAATTCAATTACGCTTTTACTTAAATCACTTGAAATTTAAAATATCTAAGATTCTAATGTCTTGATTACAAATTATGATATCAATAAAAAGTGCAGTGGCGATAGACATAATTATACAAGCAATAGAAGGGGTTAATGAATCTTATATGTATATGCAGTAATATCTATAAGCGTGCAAAGAGAGCGGTAAAAATAAACCTAATTAGTTGTAGGGGAATGAATTCGTGGAGAATCTTATTGTTGGTTATTAGAGCACAGTTAAATATAAGCACGAATTTCGTGAAGAAGCAACGATAGGTTGATGTTGTAGTTTACATATTTAAAATGTCTGCATGTTCTTTAAAGATTTTCCACTAAATTAGCTTGTTAAAACCTTGGCATAAAATAAGTTTTCATGATATTTACCTTAGACTAAACTTTGCCTTCTTAATTAGCGAGAAATAAATATCATCAGTTACCACGGATTTACCTATTATACTAATCAACAATCACAAATTTTCAAGAAATAAGAGAGAAATATCAATCGATTCAATTATATGTATTATTAAATTATCCAAAATGGGTAAGAAGTGGATTATTATATTTTGTACCCAAAAATATATTCATAAAATATCAAGGCTAAATTATTGATGTCTAATAATAAAAGTCCT
This sequence comes from Agara michaeli, assembly GCA_018245675.1. Lineage (NCBI taxonomy): Eukaryota > Metazoa > Arthropoda > Insecta > Lepidoptera > Hesperiidae > Agara > Agara michaeli. Next base: position 310 of record DWDX01001185.1, on the reverse strand, counting down.
ACATAAATTAAAGAAGAAATAATAAATAAAAGACATAATAAATAAGAAGTAAGGAATATAAGACTCTACAACATGCATTAATTGTGTTGTAAGTAGTTTACGAGCCCTATTATTTAAAATGAGGTCATGACTGATTGACAGCTAATGAGTAAAGTACCGTATCTGTTAACTATGAAAAATGTTACGAAGCTTTTTTAACAAAAGTGTACTTTCTGTATTATTTGAACATAGCCATACCGTACCAATGAACATAGTAGGTATAGAAAAATATAAAATGCTTTATTTGCTGGATTTAGGTACATAAAATAAT
>DWDX01001184.1:0-20048 GCA_018245675.1 Agara michaeli | reverse complement strand
GTTCAGCTAAAAGGTAACACGACATTCATTGACTGTTTAGGCGGTACAAAGTTCGCCGGGTCAGCTAGTATAATATAAAAATGTATGTATCTAATATAATATTGTAGTTTTTTCTATTGCAATGTGTAAGTACAGATAGAAAGAATTTATTTTGAAAACGACTGCTCGTCTTTGCATGGAATTCATTTGTAAACGTACAGATAAAAAAGTTGTTTTTATCTATTAATAGTCTTGTGGGGAATTTATGTGGCACGATTCCAAACCGAATCGGAAAAGCCTGTTGGAACATCGATTACCATTTTTTCACACTTCTTAATTCTATGACAGAAGGTTTAAGTAACATATTCGAATTTTATTATTGTTTAGATTCCAATATGACGTATCCAGTCTACTACTGTATTTATATTCAAATACTTTCAGACAAGAATTTCATGTTTTTCCTAATATTAAGGCGGATTTACTTCTTCATTACTCCTTAAATGCATTCTACTAGAACCATCCGTTCTAATCGTGCAGCGATAAAGTAGCAATGACAATTAGCGATCTTCATTCTCATCTTGATCATTGCGACAAATACCGGCTCGCGTTACTGTTGCCATAGACTTACGGTTTTCAGACAGGGCAAAATGAAAAAGTATCTAAAGAATAAATCAAGTATTTTAACAATAATAATATCAGCAAATGCTTAAACTACTTTTTATGATTAAATTACTGTAACATATTTTTTACCGTAATCAATTTTAAAATTTTTCCGATATAATTGCAATTTGATTGGATATATGATGATTGAATATAGGTATTAATATATGAGATTATTTGCTAGGTACATAAATTGTTTAGTTATGAAGTAGGTATATTTTTTGAATGTGTTTAATCGAATTTAACTCAAAGTGTATGTATGATATATTTTTTCTAGTGTAACTACAGAATCAATTCAGTTAGCAATAGGTGTTAATGCATATTTAAATATTTCGTTATCTTTAGAAATAAATACAGCTCTAGGCGTACTATAATGTAAGTAGTTGTTACCTACATATCGTTTCATCAGCGAGGGCGTGCGGTGAATTAATTTTTATGGGGATTATGGGACTTCTACGAGATGGTACGGGCCGGGGCCAAGAGTGATAACATCAGGCCGAATGGCTCAGGAGCGCTCTCTTCGCCGCTTCGACTGTCAGTCGCCGGCGATCGGTTAAACGCGCTATATTTACGCGTACGCGATATTTACGCGAAAATCAATCTATTATTACGATTTTTCGTATTTATTATTAAAAAAAAAAATAACATTCTTATAATCCACATGTACGTTTAATGCGAAGATATATGCAAAGGTATTTGAAATGGAACTCCAAGGTTGGGTACTGAGATTGCCTTGGATTTTGCTACTATTTTCGGCAGCGTCTGGAAACGAAAGCTCCAACTCAACAGTTCAAAACTCAACAGTTTATTGTACGATAGAGCATGAAAATGACGATATGGACATCGAACAGGTGTTAGGCGAGTGGAAAGCGGTGGAGCTCTATATGCATTTAAGTAACGAGGGCGTAAACACGTACGAGAGTTGTCCCCAGATAACCATATATGAATCGGATACAATTCGAACATCCACATTTGGGGTAGGTTCCTATATATTGCCACATACAACAATTTAATAGTTAACTTCATTGCTTGGATTTCATTGGAAATTTAATCAGGTACGTTCTTTATATTAATTTTATTATACACTAGAAGCAGCCCGCAGTTTCATCCGCGTAGAATACCATTTTTAGTAGGGCATAAAATATAGGCGGATCTGTTTGCGCCCACTCTACCCAACCATTTACCTACGCGTTGCGCACGTCTACATTCACATCTCTGTGGATTTTTAAGTTGCGTATCTAAATAAAATCCTACGTTAATTAGAAATGAAATATCTATCTGCCAGTAATATAATTTCTAACATCGGTTTTTAAATTAGAGAGATTACCGCCAACAAACAAACACAAATAACCCTATTTGTAATATGAATCGGTATATATGTATTCGTATATGAATACCTATAGAAGCGATATTTTGAATATCCATGAGCCATATTTATATACATTTTAAAAAAATTGTTTGCATCAATCCCTACGTTAATTGGAATATTTGTCTAATGCTTATGAAACTTTTTTTGACAATGTATTTTTACTCTATACTATCCGTGTTATCGTACCTGCAACAAGAATAATGAGAAAACTATATTCGATGATCAGGTATTCTTATAGATTGTAATGTACTAGTATATGATACATGACACCGATGTTCCGTGTCTATTGCAGACATCGCGACATCTTCCAGCCTTGTAAGTAGCACTTAGCGCGGAAGATATAAATCGCTGATTAAATATTATTACTTAAATGCATACTTCGTAACTAAGAGAAATTATATGGCTTTAGTTTTATATTGAACGAATTCAACATATTCCATCTATCAAACTATCTGAAACTATCAAACTGATTTAAATAAATGCATGTACTGTTATGTCCCTTACTTATGTAAGGGACATAACAAATCATACGATATGATACAAATTGTAATAATTTACGAACAAGTTAATATCCAATTTCATGATACAACTTTCTTATTAATTATCTTTTTAGCTGCATTTGTCAGTAATTTTAATTATTATTTAGGCGTATTTTCCTACAAATTTATTTTTTGAAACGTGCCAGGATTTGTTTTGTTTCAACATCAGATAGTTAGTCTCTTGTTTTTACATGTATATCAAAGACAACATTTTAATTATGCGTCTGAGGTATTTAATATATTTGTGAACCACTATGCTATACATACGTACAACGTTATGAGTAAACTACCAATAGTAAACGATATAACATACACAGATACGAGATATGCATGTTATTGTCTAAGGCGTGTTATCTGCTAACCCATATTAGGCCAGCGCGGTACACTATAGCCTTAAATCTACTCCTTCTGAGAGGAGACTCACGTTCAACAGTTTAGTGATACATAGGATTACAACAGTCTTAGAACAGAGAATGTCGCTTACGACGTTTTTCTACTCAAGCGAACGTATCGAATGCCCGTCTGCCCGCCGAGCCAAATAGACATGAATGAAACTTCAATTGAACAATTCGTTCATATAATTTTGTGTCCGTATTATTCAGCAGCTCCAAACATTTGATGAATTTGATCAATCATTTGCGACGTCCGGTCATTCCATTAGTAACTACAAATAAATAAAGAAGTAAGTTGCTTTTCCTCCCAAAGTTGTTAAAACATATGTAACTGTTTTTAAATTGTCCATTATATTGATGTACAGAAGTTGCAATAAATATTTGCAGTTTCAAGATGCAACCAACAGTTGAAATAAAAATACATTTAATTCAAATTTGGCTTTTAATGTTGTAACAGATTCAGGTCTGTATAGGCGGTGTTAAGCTTCATCGGCAGCATTTTTAGACAATTTAAAGAATCTCTCAAACGGCTTAGAACGCTTTCGAACCGACCATCTCTATCGGCTCTACATTCCCATCAGAATTACTCAAGACTACCATTCGATGAAGCATTCTGCATCTATTAATTGCGTATAATGTATTGAAATTACAGTACACATTATTTCTGTTGGACCGAACCTTTTCTCCGTCATTGAGGTTTACTTTGAAAAATATCTTTCTAATATGATGTTATGTCACTTCAGCCGTTTTAACTTTAGCCTGGGTTTCAAATTTCATCCGAAAAAAAATTAATTCGTTAATATGTATGTATATTCAAAAGAATTATGTATAATTATTAAATATATGTCTTCATATGAGTAGATATTGAAAATTTTATTTGATTTAATTTTATTATGAGTAGGTATGGAAAAATGTGTAAAGCACTTACTAGAGTAGCAGGTTAGTTAACTAATCATTGATTTATCCGGTGGAAACATCTCTCTTCCGTCGTTCTGCATTTCCTTCTCGCGGCTGATAACCATTTAAATTCAATTTGCAGGGGCTTCCCCCTTAGGTGTGTGTCACTCGCAAGTTTTACTATGTTTCCATTAACCAAGATTTTTTTATTGAAATAAAATTTTGTCAATACAGTGGTACGACAGTGGCAAATAAAATTTAATTTCAAGTAATAATAATAATAATAATAATAAGTATTGAAATAAAAAATAAAAAATATTCAAAATTGGAGTTCTAAGCGGGTGGGCAAGGAAAGACATTTTTATAGGATCGAATTTTAATTAATAAATATGTCTGGCCACATAGTACATATGTAATATTTTCTAATAGATATAACCATTTTCGGACACATCTATAATCGAGTAGCGATTGTCACAATATACATATAACTAATGATTAAAATGATATTAAGTCACTGTTTTCATACCTACGTGTTCACATTAGAACAAAGTGCTTTTGTTATTGGTTTTCCCAAACTGATAATATTACAATGAATGCATTTTATATAAGTTGGTTTTTAATGTATTGTACGTGTACTTAGTAAAGTATTGAATAACAAAGAAACACCCGAGTCATTGCCGCCTCACTGCTCAGCAAAGCGACTCTCGTAGAACATCAGTCACAATGACAAAATGACCTAATTGTACGACACGTTATTACTGCTTCTGATACTTAAAAATTACAATCAGCCGGGATCAAAAACCATGCTTATCCTATTTCAAAGTTTAATCATCACGACCCTTCGTCTGACCTCAAGTACTTGGGTGCCACCTACGAGTATTGAGTCACGCTGGCCAGACCGAGGAGGTTAACTTGACCGTCCCACTTATCTGCAATGATCCTGTGAAAATGCTAAGCGGTTAATTAGACTTTTGACATCACCTTAACAGCCGGATGTAGTTTTAATGACTATAATAAGTCATCGTCATGTTGCTGTTGATGCTAATAAATTTCAATATGATTTTAACTATCAACTGCTAAATATTCGTGTCTATAGTTCAATTACTCGTGGCCATTATTTATTGACTGGTCTGACAATGAGTAATTTGGTTTTAAAGAGAATCGAGAATTGAAAATCTGCTTTAAAATACCTTACCGATCATGACGCGAGTGAGCTAGGTTCTCTCACAAATACAATCACAATACGGGAGCGATCTATTTTCATATACATTTATGCCGTCCTTACAACAACTCTTCAATTGAGATGTAATTGAACCAATAGAGACGTATGCTCGGGAAACTTGTGTATATTACGTGGGTATTTTAATTAGACAATTATGTCAAGGAACATCCACAATGACTCAAATACTAACTCTAGTTATGTTGATATATATATGGTTTCGACTTTCCTATTATTTCACTGCTGGACATGGATCTCCTTTCATAGTGAGAATATTTAAATAATATTTTCTTTTAAGCCATATACTACCTCGTTGATGCGGTTTTCATACTTATAAGTATGAGTACTTATAATCTTATATCGTCTTAACATACTCTAAGGCTTTAAGGGGTACAGATTACCTTAGGATGTTTACCTTTACTGTTATAGCGATAAATATTTCAATTTAAAGTTTTAAAACATTCTACCTACTTTACATAAACTTTATAAACTGGAGCATACATTATTATGTTACTATTATCTACTACTATATTTAATATGACCTTCAATATTTTTTCAAGTTAGTCAAACTTATTAATTATTAATTTTGTAGTGCCTACAGTAATGCGGCTTTCCAATGTCAATTTTCAATTTCAATAAAACATTAACAATTGCCTTGATAAAATTAAGACTTAATGTGGGGGTGTACTACACTCCTCTGCCTACCCTTTAGGGGATTACAGGCGTGATGTTACGTTTAAATAAGGCCACACACTGGTGGTGATACAGTAAATGTTATTACAAGATTACAGTTGCATATGAGCATATGAGAACAATGGCGTTCATGGACTTTTATTTACGCGAAGATAGTAGTCACCGATCAGGCAGCAGTCACGATGGCCGCTCCCTACCGCTCTTCAAATCGAAACATAGGTTGTTATAAAAACAACTACTTCTCAGCAGCAATAGGTGCGGCGGTAGTACTTCCCCGGGCAAGCCGTATACATGTTCTACCACCTTATTTATTGAAACATACCAACTATTTTCAACAGACTAATTTTTTTGTTTATTACAAAGCAAAGTACATTCTATATTATTCTATATACAAATATTTATAACCATGATATATATTTACAGTCTATTTTGATATCAATAATACTAGCAGGATCTTTAACATTATTTTCAGCCGTCTACTGAAAATCAACACTTCCACGTGCAACATTTAAACGCGGTGTTCAGACAACAGCATCGTCACTTGCGGCTGCTTTGGGACGAGGGGGGCGAGAACATCGAATATTCTTTGTTCTTCCGAAACGATTCGGCCGGCTACTGGCAGGCCGACGGAGGACAGAACGGTAACAGACATACTGCAACATTACTCGCAATGTACATAGATGTCATAAAAGTTCTCATTCCCATTTTTTTTTACTTTACTCGTATATCTTTAAAAAAGAAATTCTTATTCGTATATTAGTTACAGGTGAATTTCTTTAATAGGTACTCTGACCAAGCGAACATCATATCAGCATTTCCAAGGTACAGTACAAGTCCTGAAAGCGGTTAACGACCACCTTCTTCTGAGTTTCTGCCAAGAAGCGTCTAGCGTAGCGCCGGCTCAGCTGTACTCCGTTCTCTTCTCTCGCGAACCAGGAGTGCTAGCAAGATGGGAGATCGACGCCGCCCACGCATTGCTTCAGCTTAAAAAACTCTCTATAGCATCTAGAAGAATGGTTTGTGGAAACAGTGCTGGAAAATCGATACATAGTGTTACGCTCTCGATTATCACCTGTGCTCTGGCGTACGCGATGAGCTTGTAAAAACCATGAACACCTCATGCAATAAATGGTAATAAAATCAATATTGAAAATGGAACTAGCAATTGAGCGAGCGTTATACAACTTGGTGGTAGGTTCGTAAAAGTTCCTTTAGTACACAAGATTCTAAGAACAACAAAAATATTTCGAATAATTCATATAATTTGTATCTTGATTTAAATGACTATACGAAAATTATACCCTTAAAATATTTTTTTCAGTTCAATGAAAATATAACATGATTGTGTATTATCTTAGTAATCTTATTAATTTCTTATTCATACTGTGTTTCTTACTATATTCGAAGCTATGACGTTGATATAATACGAAAAAACGAAAACGAAATTACTTATTCATAATAGAACGGCCGCAAGCCATTTACACTAATCAGACAGATCTAATGACTTTTAGCAGAACTTTAGTGTTACTGACGAGCTCTTCGAAAATCGGATTGCAATCCAGTAGAACGTTCTATGCCGTAGAGATTCGAGGGATGGACGTCATATCGCCGCACAGTGCGGCAAGGTGGAACCACGACTAGCTTGTGCGTCGCCAGTAAATATTGGGAACAAATATCCGACAAAGGACATTGTTAAGTTCCGGCACCAGCATTATATTTTGGAAAACATTGAACATAGTTTCGATCGGATTGAGCTTCGTTCGCATTTCTAAAGATACCCTAAATATCGTAACGTGCATAGAGTGGGTATAAAAATACTATGTAATGAAAGGCATTTAACTACTCTTAAATGTATTGCGACCGATGATCTCATGACTATTGCCAGTTGACTCATTATTTATTTCACACTAATATTAAGGTCCGTCCCCATATGTAAAGTGTATTTGGATTCTTTACTTGAATTTATAATTATCAGGAAAGAAAATTTAGGCGTAGTTTAATTAATTACAATTATATTATTTAATTATTTAATTAAGCACCAAAAAGTCAAGGAATTGTATTATAACAGTAACGATATAACCTGACGCGATATTAACAAAGTTAAATAGATTTATCGGAAAGTCCCTATTTATTGATAATATATCATAATCGTGTCATGATTGTTATTTTCAGAACATAAGACAATATAACCAAAGAAATACAATAAGACTCTTTTTTACGACATATCAAATCAACAGTTATTATTAATGAATGAGTGTTTATTTCGGCTAAGTCTGCATGAATATTTACGTGGCTCCTCCACATATAGGCAGAGCTTGGCTGCATTAATTACCAGGCATGGATGCCTTACCCAGCAGGCGTGGCTCAGTGGCGGGTTGATTCATGCTTTTAGACCCGTTATTGTAAATTAATACCACTATGTGGCCTACGCTACATAGAATTTGAACACTATATAGAAGATAATTTGGTAAACTTTTAAACAAATTGTATTTTTATATTTATTATTTAATTATATATTGTATTTTCCTATTTATAACACGTAAAATATGAATAAAAATATAGCACAGATACTTTTTATTTTTACTTTCTATCCCTTTTTTGTTGTATACGTAACGAGAAAATTTTGCCAAAGGAACGAAAAATGGAAAAAGGAAGGTACATATAACGTTGTTTTCCTATTACTATTCAGATTTGTCGAATATAAGTTTTACAGTGACACGTGCAGTGGAACGTAGGTAGAATCGTTAGATTGAGGTGAATTTCTCACATAAAACATATGAGCTTCGGAAATTACTAGAAAATAAAATAAATATTCAATATAAATCAAATCCGTTTATTTGTAATTGACTACAGATTAATATATATGTTTCGTGGTATGGTACATCGCGGTACGTTCTCAAAATGTAATCGCAGCCTACATGTCTAAATATGGCAAAGCAATTAATTATAGAACTTATGGCAATTCGTTGTAGAATCGTTACGCAATACGACTTACCTGTCACATACATAGTCGTCGTCGTACATATATCATATTTATATCTCTGTAATTTGAAATGCTATTCTTGGGTAATGTTCATATAATCAATCCGTCTAAAATATCTTCGCAGTGTTAGAGTCATGCTACAACATAACACATGTTACACAATTAGAGAGTCGATAACAATGACATTAGCCGTAGGTATTATGTTTTGTTGGATGCGATTAATACGGAATTATCTACGCAGTTCTGTGTAGGCGTTGGTTCCGTTCACCATGCAATTTAATGATATGAATTTTTATATGGACCAACTTACTTTTAGCGTCCAATTTTAACGGGTTTTGTACATTAAGTAAATCTAGAAAATTATAAACAGTACAATACCTACTTGTCATAAAAGATTTCTTGGTAAGAATCTTATGCAATGATGTTTAATTTTATTATTATGAGATAATTTTGCTATCATTGGTATTTAATCCTATTATTTTTAACGTCGACTTGGTTATTTTATTATAATTAGATATACCAAATAATCAAAAGCAGCAATGGTTTAGTGGTTTGAAATTCAGCCTGCCAATCTGAGGGTCCAGGTTTAAATCATGGCACGGACTTGTTACGTGCGTTTTATAACTGAAAATGTAAATATCACTCGCTATAACGGCGAAGGAAATCATCGCAAGGAAACCTGGGTTAATACTGGTACAAAATGCCATTTGCGTAAGTCCACCCTTTGAACAAAAATAATAAATAGATAAATAAACCTCAGAGTATGGTATAAAAAATTATAATATTTCTGTGGTGTGTTAAGTTTGCTAATCCACACTTTGCCAGCGTGGCAGACTAAAACCCTTTCACTATGAGAGGATACCCCTGTGTCCAGTATTGGACCAATAGAAGAGTCGAAAATATAATAATAATAAAAAATAAATAACAGATTAATTTCAAAAAAATGTATTACATTAGTATATGAAATAATATTTTAAGATCATATCATATGATAAGGTAAAAAAATTAACTTAAAGGAAACATGCACACGTTACAACATAAGCCTTTGGTGACGCACTTTACTTGCAATCTTCCGGCAGCAACTTTACAATTTCATGGGGATCAGAATAAATTATATTGTCCTCATTGTCAAAAGTTATTCCGAAGATATTTTTAATATGGGCGATTTTTTCCAAAGTATGAGCGCTCTTGTTTGCGACATAAATTCCATTTTGGGCACTGAAGTGGGCTTCTCCTTTGTCATTAATTTCTATTGCACGGAAAATAGAGGGCCCGTCGTATTTAATTCTGTGATCGGTGCCATTCTTTATTCTAAATAATCCGGTGTGGTTAGTTATAAAAATGTCATTGTCACCATCTATAGCGAATTGAAATATTTTCTCATGAATGTGGTTCATGCGTTCGGCATCACTTTTGTTTTTTTCTTCAATTACTAACTTATATAGATGTTGCATTGGGTAGGTAATAAAGTAGAGATTTCCCATAAAAAATATATCCCAAATATCGTGCTTGCTTACCACATTTTCCACTTCGCTCCCGTTAACTTTCAGGTGTTTTTTGAAAATACCTTTGCTACCGCCGATATACAAAATTCCGTTTTTATTATCAATTGCAGTTGCAAAACCGTTCTCTACTGACTTCATCACTTTATGATCGTGATGGCCTTTTACTAAGTATCCAATTTCAAAGGCGTCTTCATCATCTTTTCCGATGTTGTATGTGAAATAAACTCGATGTTCACTTCGGTCGTACGACAGCTGATATGGACGATTTAATCCAATGCCCAAAACCTCCTTTCGATGAAATTTATTGTTAACGAGCACGCCTTCACATTTTGTTACGTTTTTCTTTGATTTTTCAGCCCATACAAGAACGATAAGGCACAAAAATAATAATAGTCGCATTTTATCGAGCCGCTATACGCCCTTTGTTGGCAAGGTATAGTTACATGTGAACACGGCAACGGTCGCTGTTGTTTTACGTTTTACAACGTTGATAAATGGGAACAGTTCAATTAATCGCAATCTATTGATGAGCGGATGAAATTATATCTATTATGCGTCTGTGATCAAATTACTTGTTGACATCATTTGAACACTAAGTAGGTATAATGCATAATTTATATTAACTTGTTAAATTATAATTATTTTAAATTGGCTGGATGCAAATACCTCGCTAGGGTTATTATTATGTAATGAGACAGTAAAATAGCGACCAAACATTATATCAATTTTTCAATGTCGATAATAGTTACGCATATACTTATCACTTAGAGGAATTTTTTTGTTTATAGATTTTTAGTTTTTTTTTTGTTTTTTAACATATTTATAATTAGCTTAAGTTATATTATTATCTGTTATTTCATTATTTAATGTATATAATAAAATTACTTAGTTAGTTATGCAGGTCATAATAATATTCAGAGCTAGTACATTCACAGTCAAAACCTCCGAATATATCGGTAGTTTAGGAAAATCTTCAAGGAATTCTATTCAGACATTTTACTACACATTTTATAAGGTTACCTGTGAAATGTGCACTTGAGTTCCTTTTCTGCAAGCAATATCCGAAAGTCATGCTTCAAAGCTGTATGTGAATGTGTCCTAAAGCAGAATGTACCAGGAGACTATGATATGTTGGATATTGATTAAATTGTTAGACAAAGACAGCTGACGTGGGTTGCTCATATTTGCGCTAGGAGGGTTGTTCCCTCTTTGATTTCCCTCATCCCTCTAGCTTTATCCTCCCTGCGCCCTACGCCTACACACAGTAAACACAAATGTAAGAGTGAATGTATTTTATTGCGTGTGATAAAGACAGAAATATTGTTTTGCTTACTCGTATGTAATAACACATATATCACAGAAACGTCTGGAAACAGACGATCTGAAATTAGAAGAATCTTTCTACAGCTTCGTCGTGAATTATGGAAAATACAGTTTACTTTATGCGTATATATATATATCACATTATTTTAGTAAACATTCAGACTCAAACAAAGCTGAGAGAGACGAATTTGTAACAGTTACAAAATTGTAATAAACAAGCTTCTGTTCAATGTTGAGCACCTGGTATTTGCGACGTTTTTCCATTCAGTATTTTGTTGTCAATGTTGTCGTGGTGCATGGTCGTTGCAAACAAAGACGTTTTTGAACGAATGGCTTCGCCTAAATATTGATTTTATTCCTTAGATTCAAAGAAAAATTAGCTCACTTTTTTATGTATTTCATGTTCTTTTGTTTGTATGTGTTCAGTTTTTCTTACATAAAATAAGAGCATTCGATTCTGGATTTTTTTCCATCGTTTTATATCCCTACTCTTATCGTATCAAAGCACCTACGTAGTGCCGTCTAAGTCCGCAAGTTAGCAAGTGTTAATTATATTTATCTTTAAAAAAAATATATATAAAAAAATGTAATATACCTATTTTATAGTTTATTAACTGAATACTGTCATAATTACATCCTGTTAAGTTTGTAAAAAATATACATAGAATACACAAAACAATTCCAAAAAACGTTATCAACAAATATATATGTTCTCCTGGTATATATTTTGATCGTGACCTGTTTAGCTACGAAAAATTTGTAGCAGTCGCCTCGCTACGAAATTATAAGTAGCGCAGAAAAATTAAAAAAATGACATCTTTGTGTGATGGAACTTCGGTCAAGTGACGTTACAGTGACAACGTCACTAAACTGTCAACAGAGGTCGATTTAACTAGGGAAACAGACCTAGTATGGAGGTTCGTTGCTGAGAATTATATCACTACGAAGGACTGCCGTCATTTGAGATAGAGCGAAACGAATGAATATCTTTATCTCAAACGGGGGTTGTTCGTAGAGGTTCCTCTTGCCCTCTTTTACACAACAGAATGAAAATATGATCTCCTTGTCGCATTTACCCAATGGAATTATTTCGTATTCTGTATTTTTTATATATTTCAGTACTTAAAGAAAAAATTTAAGGGTTGGGGGTTTTATTTGCAGAGAGTAAAAAAAAAAGCATTTGATATATTAAAAGGTTATTAATTAAAATGTTTGTTAATAAGCGAATTTAAAAATCACCACAGAAATGAAAATACGTCTATGAATTATTGCTATACTTCACATGCTCCCGCAGATGACACTGTTAATGTGCCTCTGACATATGTTACACCGTCTCTGCAGTCACAACCATCCTGGAAAATATTATAATTACGTCACATGTCTCGACAATATAAATATAACTATAATAATATATGTAGTTTGTAAATAATTTCATAACATATTCAAACACAATGGCAATAAAATTATTTCTAACATCGCTATAAAACTAACTTTTACTGAGAACTGTATCGATGTAATGGTTAAAGAATTTAAATTAAAATAAACAGGAACCTCTTACAAAAATATCTTCTAGCGATCCATCACATCTAGAGCTTTGTTCGTAAAAATGGACTTTCTGCAAATTATTTTTAATAATTTCAATAGTGGATCGATTTTTGTTCTCATCGGAAACCAAGTTTGATAATAATCCTGTGTTATTTCTTTTCAAGATTAGATTTTCTCTATTAACGTTTTCCATTACAATAGGGTTTCCGAAAATAGCGTTTTGTAAATATGTACAATAATTTGCTCCTTCTTCGCTGGGTTCCGAGTTATTTTTAGAGATAATATTGTTGTTTATATTGATATTGCTACTGCTTTCTGTTTCATCTTCGCCCGCCTTTGAGATGTCGTCCTTGACGATTTCATTTCGTAAATAATCTTGATATAACTCATCATTATTACCGACTGTCTTGTCTATATTCAGTTTCTTTAGCTTTCTTCTTATTCTTACGTAGGTATTTGTTAGAAATTGGAATTTCAAAACGTACGCAATGATTTCAGACACACTGGTAGATCCACTTTTCTTTTTTTTGTTGTGATTAAGACAAAATTGTTTTTGCGCTGCACCGTAAGAGTAGTAACCTAGAAAGAAATGGTCGGATGAATTAAAATGACGGAAATAACAATTTTGTTACTTCGATAGTACAATAAAAATTTATTGAATATTAGTATAGATTTAGCAGAACATCAACGTGCAATTGAGATACAAGCCCTAGTCATAAAAAAGAAAAAAATAGCTTATTCACTAGTTATCAAATGTTAGCTTTTTAGCAATGCGAGTAATATAGCGAATTGTTATTATTATTGAACCTTGAGTAAAGAATTGAAGTAATAATAATAAACATTATGTTATACCATTTCTAGAAGCACAAGAGCAGGGAGTAATGATAGGTGAGTTCTCGGCTAGCTTGCTCTCCGGAGCGCTGTGCGGCCGGCAGAAGTAGTTGCTATTCCAAGTCGTGTCAGTGTATGGGATAGATTCCGAAACGGATCCGCTGATCTGTATCCATTTTGACGATTCGCGCAGTGAGAAAAAGGTTAGTGTGACTATCGCCTGTAAAATGACATACAATACTTATTTTAAGTTTCATCGCCCCGTTGGCTGTTTCGTATTTAGGTTTTACAATATAACTAGCAATACGAAAGTCGAATATCTACACACTCCACACTGACCATAGTGAAGCAAGCCGCGGCGCATAAGGTAGCGCAGAGTGGAAAACCATATCTTTGAGCCAACGCGCCGCCTACAGCTGGACCTAGAACCTCACCCAGCGAATAGCAACACGACCACACGCCAGCCACCGCACTGTACGTGGCTAAGGCTTCTGGACAGCCGCCTTCGTATCTGAAAATATTTTCATAATAAGGTTTGAATTAATAAATAAATAACTATGGAATGGACTGTGGAAAACGAAAATTTCATATTTATGATTCAAAGATTCAAAGGAATTTTGTTGTATTCACTTGCTCACTTGTTATGTCAGTATCTATTAATAAGAATATGTATTCTCTTGTTTACATGCATAAATTGGCTATCCACGGGCAGAATATACTACTGACAATCACTTGCGCTTCTGAGTTATGTGTTCCTGGTAGTACTGTTTTGGTTTTTGGAATGGCGCGAAAGAGCGGATAATAAATTATTAATATTTATTACGCGCGCCTGGCTTATTTTAATTATACGTTTAGGGAAGTAGTCATTCATAGAGGTTATTTATTTACTTCACTGCAAATACGTGTAACCAACCACATAACATGTATATCATATTTGTTTGAATCGTAATCATGTATTTTAAAATGTATTTAAAGGAAATACCAGAAAGTCACTTTACATAAGGTGTTGTGTGCAAGACATTTTGCGAATATTAAAATTAAAAATAAACACGTAAACAGAACTTACATTGAACTGGTGAGCACACCTTGAAAAGTGGGTAGAAGTGTTAACGCAACTGACATTCCTAGAATAGAGAGCGCTACGAGGTCTAACCATAGGTCCCTGAAAAATAATAAACATAAATAAGAGGAATCCACGAAAATCAAATAGTCATAAATTTTCTTTTCAAATTTGAGAAGAATACTTATTGATAGTGACTAGCAGTTTATGACTGGCTTTTAGGGGTGAAAAAGCTGTCGAGCTATGAATATTATTTATTTGCAATCGTTACAGCTTGAAAGAGTAGCTAGCCTACTTTTTTTAAGTCTGCATTGAAACTTTATTAAATATGGTCCTAGATTTAGAGTTTAGAGATATTCTGCTCCAGAAACAATTACTTATTTACGTATAGGTAAAACAAAGTTTGTTATTTCTAAATAATATCTGTTAAGATATATTAAGAAGACTTACTTGGTAAGACCCGGTATGAAAGGACAAGGTCCCAATAACAATAGTCCAATTGTAGAGAGAAAAAGTCCCCACACCATCATACACCAGTGATTATGTACTCTGTAAAAGTATTAGTGAATAATGTAATATTTACCTTTCCAAAGTGTTTATTAAAATTTGACATTGATAATGTATTATGATTTTCACTGCTAATCACGGATCTTATCTCAGCTACTTTGACTCAATACCGATTCGGAAATTTCATAAGCCAGAACATCACAGGTAAAAACTTTAAGTTTTCCTTATACTTTACTGTTGTAGCGAATAATAGTTAATCTCGAAAGCACAAATAATATTTTAAAAATGCCTGTCAGGAAGTTCAAACGGTATAAAGACAGATAGATATATAAATGTGATTCTCTTTTATCCTGTGTTAATTGATAATAATATTTGTACGTGAAACTAAATATAATGCAACAGATAACACAAAGACCGGAAATTTATTGACTTTTCTTATCTCCAGCCCAGGGTTGTTAGTACAGTCTACAGAAATACGAGCATAGCAAAGACTTGCAAAAGTTAATGGCCTACGGAGAAATAACCCCAAGAATATTATCTTGGTAGACATTCACAGAATGCATTAAATGCCTAAGTTCATTATAACATTACGATCTATGAAAAAGGAAAAGAAACTTGATACTACTCATAGTACGAGTTTATCTTAATATCTAGTACTAATCAATTTACTGAGTTATCATACTTAAGCAGGTTTTCGAAAATAAATATTTGTTACAATATGATTGTTTTTTACAGTTTACCTGTCAGCGACCCATCCCCAAATGGGACTGAATATTCCGTAGAGACTGGAGAAAAGTAGGAATATGAGGCCGATCTGTTTCGTGGAAAGACCGAACTGTCTCAGATGAGGTTCCAGTGTGGGGTCAAGGAACGCCCAAGTGTTGGAAACGATGACTATCACCAGGCCAGTGATGACGATAGAGGGGATCTTGAAGAGACGAAGAATAGACGCGGTTTTTGAACCAGACACGTATTCTGAAAAATAAAAATATATTTAGCATTAACAATATTGCTATTATAATTTGAGAAAATTATTGCCCCAGGTGTTATTTAATTTAATCGTTATATGAAACTTTTTAAAAATTCGCTTAACAGCACTATTAAGTGCACAACTGGTGTAACGTGCTAAGGGTTTCTTTGGTAAAATTATTGAATCTAGTGAATTTTATTTTTACTGCGTTTCACATAATACCTACACCATTAGTGTTATTTAGAAACGACCTATTCTTACCTCCGCAATCGGTAAGCAAGAAGAAGTTTATTGGCACAGTCAACACCATCACCACGCCAAGACTGTAAAACGGAAGGCCAAATCCCCCGATCTGGCTGGAACATTTACATATTTAAATATTTTTACAATTCCTTCAAACATTTACGAAACAAGTATCAGTTAAAACGGCGTTAAAGATTAAAATCTTACATGAAAAACCATTTATGCTGACTGTTCAGTATTAATTAATTAAGAGTGATATTTTAACACGGAAATAAGTATTCATAGCAATTACAGATAGAAATTCAATTCTATCTGATTTGGAACAGCAATTTAAACATCTATAAGCTTTACTAACCATATAATATCAGATAACATACGATTTGCGACCACACCCAAAATGTCACATATTCCACAAATACGCGTGCAAATGTTATTACGGTGTTACTACGTTATTACGGTGCAGTATTATTAAATACTGGTGTAATATTGAATATTTTATAATTAGAAATAAATATTATGAATTCAACATTAGACTGTGTGCTTGCAGTACATTTAATAGACTGCCATTAAACTGTCAATTTTAATGAATATTTTTCATTGTTGATAGACTAAGACGTATACCTATATAATATATACGCGGCCACTTCTACACAAACATACCGAATATAATAGACCTCCAATCGCAGGCCCCACAGACATTCCCAATCCAACGAATGTCTCCAGTATTCCTAGCACCGACCCTATTGAGTCTGGAAAGGCATTCACCACGAACACGTAACTGGCGGTGGAATACGCGCTGGCACCCAGCGCCTCCATCCCGCGCACAACGAAGCACAAGATTGTAAAAGTCGTAGCATTGTCTATGAGGACTAGCGTTCTGAAAAAGATATTCGACATACAATTGTTTGTAAGTTACTAGTTATATAAAATGGCAGTAAAGAGAGATAGGAAAATCTTTGTGAAATACACACATATGGGGTAATATATATATAATTTATTTAAATATAATGGAATGGCTGGACCGTAGTCTACTAGTATCTTACCCAAATAGAACGTTGCAGGCACCAGCGATAAACATCCCCGCGATGAACATAAACTTAGCGCCAATCGCTGGCAACTGCAAATAAACAACATGCGGTGAATTATGTTTGCTTACTTCTCTTGTCTTGAGATTATACTACTACTACTATTAACATAACATAACTATACATGCATAAAATATTTTCGATTTTTTTTTAATGCAAGATTTCCCATTAGGAAGGGATCTGACGTGATTATATAATAATGACCATAATCAATTATATTGTAATTCAAAATAAAAGGAACTTAAAAATATAAAACCAAACACAATCTACAAATAGTATTTTTATCACTTTAAAGAATACATGTCTCGTAGGTGCACGGCAAGCAGGTAATGTGCCAGTGATACCTACCATTTAGACCGCAACACGTCAATGAAACATTCTCATTGAGCGACGTAAAACATAGTACTCTTACTTATAAAGTTACCGATTATTTTATATCAAGCAGTTAATAAGACATTCTAGAAATATTAATTAAGTATAATCGATAACATTTATATGACTTATTGTTACAATCAGAACATAAATAACACGTCAGAGATATTCATATTTTTGTAATATTCCATACAAGTATTATATTTTAAGAAAGAAAGAAAGAAAGAAACATTTATTCGGCCTGAGAAAATAAACAAAGTTTTTCCGAAATTTCGTTTGTGGAAAATGAAGATACATAAAATCAAAATGGTAAATGTAAACAGGTACCTACATCTGTTACACTAACAGTTCTTACCGTCTCAATATTGACTCTTGTTTGATTTATTAATCTAGAAATATATATTTACCTCATCATAATTAATATACCTGTATATAATTCATCTATATAAAATATTTAGCGTTACCTTTATAGACTCTAACTAACTAACTAACTCTAACTGTCAAAATGTCAAATTATATTTGAAACAGTAGAAGAATATTTACAAACAGAAATTTAAATTGTAGGCACTTACGAACTTCCCAAAGAGCGGTGAGGTCAGGAACATAATGACTGCGTAGAAGCTAAACACGATCCCGCACATGGTATCCGATAAGCCCTTATTGGAAGCTTCCCGAGGGAAGAAGGGCGCCATGATGCTCATGGAACAGAAACTCATAAAGTCTACAAGTGCTAATGAAGCTAATGTAAGCCTCTGGTGGCGGGAAAGATGGCGGATGGCGCTCGGTCGTAATCTCGTCTGCGTTCGCACTAATCTGAAAGACGAAAATGGAAATTAAATAACGTGTAAACATTATCCGTAAAGGATATTCAAATACATCCATCCGAACATTTAACAATCAAGCAAGCCCCGCAGGCCCAAATGTCACTTCTGAATTCTATATATGTGTATCATAAGTATATACATTTATTGTAAAATATTATATGGTACTGTAATAATACAGTGGTATAGTAAAACAGTAAATTCGCATACATATTTAATAAAAATCAGCTCAAAGTGAGTAATACGCTCACAACATGAATTATACTTAATCCAGATCGCAGAAATCATACGTAGCCATGACCCATCTTAAGCCTCATTTACAATTAATTTTTTGGTTCTTCACCATTCTGCATTTAGATAGGGTGGTGTCTATGATAGGAACTGGAATATGAATTGTGGTTATTCAGGGATACCTATAGCCAAACTGATATTTATGTAAAATGTAATTCAACCTTAACAAAATATGTATGTCGCAAGATTTGAATGGTGGGTGACTGCGTATTTATTTACACGCAACGAAACCTTTACATTGAACCAATGTAGGTAGTAATGTACACATTATATAAGTATACAGATATTCAATTCATTCAACTTTTAATATACTATATACTATATATGTTTTATACCTATGCAGATAAGGATTTTATTACCAGCTTCAAGGACAAAAATGGGAAGATCGACCAAAATTTCAATAACTAGATAAATAGTAATATTTACAAGGTAACCTATACATAATTTTGTGTCATTTTGCATTATTGAGATTTAAATGTCCCTGTCCTTGGGATAATGTTATAACGTTACGTCATTAATTGAATTGAAACCTTGAAATTGAATATCTCAGAATATACAGTTTAGAATAGGATTAGTAATAATAGTAGGTAGGTAGGTACCTGTATTAAATACACCGTTAAGATTTTTTTTCGATTATTGCATGACCATTTTATTTATTTATTTATTCTTTATTGAACCAAAAAAAAAATTGTGGTACAAAAGGCGGGCTTAATGCTAAATAGCATTTTCTACCAGCCAACCTCAGGGTTGTGCAGAAATGTCGA
>DWDX01001183.1:0-20054 GCA_018245675.1 Agara michaeli | reverse complement strand
GATGGCGCTACTTGAATTTATGAATCTATTAAAATGGCCACACAAATGTTTGGGATTTCATCCAAATTACAAGCGTCAAGGGAAATGTCTAGAGGAAAATGATCACCAGAATCAGCGTTTTGTTGCTTTTGTTTTTTTTTTCAAAATTGAATCCAAAATTAAATGTACGCTACAAATTTGTACTTTTATCGCATTCGTTTTACAGACCCGTCTATTAGAGTATTAACGACTTATCTATACATACATATAAAATTGAAGTGTCTGTTTGTAATTTCCAAACAACTGTATTCTCAAGTGTTTTTAGTTATTTACACGATACAGAAAAGCTATCGGACTTTCTTTAATCCTTGTCTGTTTGTCCGGGTTATTCTGGAACGGCTGCACCGATTTTGATGGTGCTTTCACTGTAAGGTAGAGAAGGTTATAAGGCAACACATGTACTCCTTTTTATCCCGAAATGCCCACGGGATCGGGATTCGCGCGAGCAACACCATAAAACACAAGTAATTAACAATATACATAATTAACTTTTAATATCACCGTTATGAACCTAATTTAAAATAAACACTAATAATTATATGAATATCCTGTTGAGCTCGATATAATGTCGTTGGGTAATTTTGCAGATTGTCAAACCTCGCGCCCGGACAAAGTCTGTACGAAGCTGATCTCATAGAGCTGGCTGCTGGTTTGGAGGGCAGGAGCCAGAACCCAATCCCATTGCTGGTGAGTGTCCACGTCTGCTTGTCCTGTCGACCCTTTTATTGGTCCGATGCTGGTCCGACTCTCCTCCCATACCGAAAGGGTTTTGAGCCACAGTCCACCACGCTGGCCAAGTGCGGATTGGCAGACTTCACACATCTCAGAAAACATCTCTAAACTGCGCAGGTTTTCTCGCGATGTTTTCGAGTTATATTTAAATTTTAAGTTACAAAACGCATGTAATAAGTCATGAGGATATCAACCCAGACCCCCCGCAGTGAGAGGCTAGCATTCCAAATTAGGCTATTAAACGCCTGTGTTATGGTAACTGGACAGCTGATAAACATACATACTTCATACTATATAACACTAAAAATATTCTTATTACACCCAGACACAGAACAAACGAATGTGCTGGGAATGGGCGGGAAATCGAACTCGCGACGTCCGGTTTGCGGTTAAGATGTAACCACTATACCATGTTTATCAGCCTGGTCACCACAGCGCGCGTTCTTTCTACTTCCTTATCGGATGGCCGCGTGCGACACCAACCAACATTATCATTAATCATTGTTATCGGTGTGTTGTAACAATGTTGGTTTTGATGTTACATTGTTGGATGCGTTGCGTATTTATGCGCAATCATGTCAAAGGTTTAATGTCTTCAGTCACTTCAGTCGTTCCTTATCGAGCGTCAAGACCGGTCTTTCTCAAAGTGGGAGATAACGAGGCTCTCTGGGGCGCGGTGAGCGGTCTAGCTATAGAGAGAATTGCGGGCGATGTAGGTAGGTAAAACTTAACGGAAAGCAACCTTGGAAAATAATTGATTCTCAAAGTGGGTAGTAGATCAAATTAGTTTGAGAGCCTACGATCTGGACGGCTCCCGTTCGTTAGCAACGCAGTTGGCCGCCCAGGTACAATGTTAGTGATCGTCTATGTTATTGTCTACGTCCGTGCAGCGTTGCACTGAACACTCCAAACATTTCCATTGCATATTATTTATTGCTTTACGGAAAATTTTAAAGGATATTCCCCAAGTAATTATAAACCGTTGGAATGCTACCGACGAATTAGTATTCTTTAATATTCTGTCATATGTATTATGTATAAGAGGAATGATTGCATAGTTGTTTGAAATTCAGCCCACTCTTGTGGCTCTGAGGGTTACGTGCGTTTTATAACTTAACATTTTAATATCACTCGCTATAACGCTGAAGGAAAACATCGCGAGCAACCCCGCACAACTTCTAGATGTTATAAGGTACCTATATAATATTTTTTAAGGTGTGTGAAGTCTAGCGATCCGCACTTGGCCAGCGTGGTGGACAATCGCCTAAAACCCGCTCATTATGAGAGGAGACCCGGTCCAGCAGTGGACCAATAAAAATAATAAAAGAGTCAAAAGCAGAAAATGTCCTTTTAAATTTTGTATGTATACATATTAGGTACATCGTAATGAGTTTATCAGGAACGGCTGTAACGATTTCGATGAAAATTGCAATTTGAGGCATTTTTTCTTTCGATCCTGAATTCAATTTCACAATTAACCGTGCAGAGCTCGGTCGTCTACGTGCTATTCCTATTACCACTATAACTAAGTGCAGTATTATGGCTCGGTTGTAAATGGCCATGGACGGCAGTTGCCTCTTGAGATGCCTCTGACTGCTCGTTCGACAGCACCTATCGAAATCGTCTATAGAATGCTTTATACTGTAATATCCTATTTCGATATCACGTGGACCAGTACAGTCCTATTAAACAATGTACGTTGTCCTCGATCCATGTCATCTTCACCTTTGGAAGTTATTCCCTGGACCAAGGGATGCGCCCTCTCGCGAAGTCATTCAACCCGGTCCCTGGGCTCTGTGTCCGGCGCTCCCCCGCCATCTCTATAGGGTCACCAGACCGCCCGGTCAGCGGGAGACCGAATTCATCTACGCGCTTCCTATTCCTGTTCATCGTAGATGTTAACTTATCTCTCGTCAAGTTCAAGCAACTGTTATCTGTTAGTTTATCGTGGGCGGCGGCACCCCGCGGGCCGATAGCGCGACCTGGATGACATTCAGTTTTTCTATATCGCTACATTAACAGACGCGATGTTACGAAATTGTGCCGATACGAGTCATGACAATCATAATTGGTGTTCCGCGCATCCCTATCCGGTTTCCAATTAGGCTATACTAACCAGACTGCTGATAATCATTATACTATATAGTACTTATATAGATAGTATTACACCTGGACACGGGACAAACGAATGTGTTGATCGAATGTTTGCCCTGGATCGAAACGGATCCCGCGAGCTCCGATTCAAAAATCGGGGTCACTGACCGCTGTGCCGGCGATGCAGATATGCGAACGAAAATTTCCAATTTTATAATCTGCTCATCGATATATGGCTTTTTGTCGTGAATATATTATATACTGGACTCGTAAGTCGGCGTCCGCAGCAAAAAAGTTCAAAAAAAGCTCGTGATCCCGCGCGTCACGGTACGGTCGGCAAAACAAGTTGTGCCTTTTCTTCTTTTTATATATCACATAACTCAGTGACAGGTTATTAAGGATATGCGGTGGCTGCGGGCGAAACTTTGTGAGCTTTTCGCAGAGCTTTGTAACTCGGCCGCGATCGTTGGGATAATAAAACTGGTATATGGGCATGTGGGACTTTAGGGTGGGCGTATGATCATCTTACAAAAATACAAATATTTATTTGCACAAATATATTATTGTCATTGAAATGTACATTGAGAGATTTTACAGAATTATCTCGCTTTTTACGGCGGACAAACTAAAGAGATACAATTGAAGTATAATTATTATTATTTAAAATCAACTCTTACCTGTTTTTACTAAGAAAAAAGCATTGTTGATCTTTATAAACAATAAAGTGTTTTCAGAATCAAAGCCTACTTTTAAACAGGAGCCTGACGAAGCTTTAAAATATTATTTTAATTTTAAATGGTTATCGATTTTTTTGCCAACCGTCCTTATCGTGACCGATAAATAAATGTTGAACAAAATTAAATCACGTTATGAATGATTGTAAAAATTATTCATACGATTCCGTCGCTAAGCGCGCGCCGTAAGCCGACTGACTCTTTTTTTAAATAAATGTCGCGATGTAGTGAGGGACTCGACTCCGTTTAAAATGTTATATTATGGAAAACCGGACAATGATAGCGCGGATGAACGGTTTTTGGTGAGGGGTGACGAAATTGATGTGGGATTTTTATTACCAAAATCCTGCCAAAGGCCTTCCGATGCGTCGTTGGAGGACTCCTCGATAGCCGTAAAAAGCGACGATGTCTCCTCGCCACCATTGTCCCTCCCGATATCCCCCGTCTGAGCCCGCAGCTCGAAAGCCTCCCTTAAGCCGCCTCGGACTACAGCCTTATTGTTCCACAGCCGGACACCGCTTTATGCTCATTCAAACATTTTTAACCGGTTCCCACACGAACACTCGGTATCGATAATTCACAACAACACACAGATACCTCACGACCGATTGCAAGATGTCATTGTGTATGACGTTTCATGGTTGCAGGTCGACAATTTGCTAAGACCGTGCTCCGATCTCGGCGTCCAGGCAGACTCGCTCATCGAATGGAAGTACGATGTCGAGAAAGAGGTATCTATTTGTTATACACTTCAATTATGTACTGGAAAATACTCAGTCTCTGCCTATCCCAATGGTAAATAGGCGTGATTATGTATACTATGTGTATATATTGTAGTATGCTAAAGGTAATGGTAATTTGAAATGTTGTCAGCCATCTTTGAGTTTTGCATGTCTTATTGTTTACATATTTACCTCCATTAGCGGTTAGTGGTTGAATGTTGAAAGCGGAAAAAAATGTTTTTTTTTCTAAATAGTAGCCGAGTGTTGCCACGTTTCAAAGTTTAATTTTGCTTATTTAATCCGGAATTTTTTAAAGATAGATGACACATGTCACTGCACTGTACTCAAAAATATGTACAACAAAATCATTCTAACGTACACTTATTATTTTCCTGTATACGTATATTATGAGTACACAGTAGAGATGACAAGTGGCGTATCGGGTAACAAATTAATTACAATGATATTGAACGTGCGACATTAATGAACGCGCGTCCACCAGCCGAGCACCCGCGGCGGCGGCGCGCGAGACGCCCGCGTGACTCAGTCGCAAACCTCAAGGTCTGCCTGCACGACACACGTTTGCACAACATTATCTATGCTCTTATTATAAAGAGATACAGTTCGTTCGTGTGTAGGCTCGCTCTGAAACTACCGAACCGTTACAAAAAATTCTTTCACCGTTACATAGATAGTTTATTCCTGAATAATATAGGCAATTGTGTAACCACTAGAACGAGATATTTACATATACTCGATACAAATCCGTCCCCCAGATCGAGCACGTGGTGCTGGGTCGGGGCCCGCCGGGCGGCGCGTGGCACACGTTCCCGCCGGGCGTGCGCACGCTGTCGCCGGCGGCGTGGCTGTCGCTGCCGCCGCACGCCAGCGCGGGGCCCGCCCCGGGCGCGCGGCTGCCGGCCCGCGCCGTCGCCGCCTACTGCCGGCGGTACGTGCACGCGTGCAGGCTGCAGGTGAGCGCCGCTTGCATCTTTTCTACTTAACCCTGGTCCAATAGCGTAACGATGATGATTGGAGTTTGAAGAGATTGCATTTGTCTCTATCTGAAAGCGACCCCTACAATGAAAGGATACGTCGATACATTTAAGCTTTTCGTGTACTACAGCGCTACTTTCGGTCGGGAGTGATTGTGAGCAGCGTGACCCGAGCGCCCCGGAGCGCCCCGCCCTGCGCCCCCGCTTGCCCGAGGAACGCGGCCTTTTGTGTTTCGGGGTAAATACAAATACCTATTTATATTTGAATAGGACATTATGGAAAACAAAATAATGATCTCTGTTTGTAATACGAGCATTTATTGTTATAATAAAACACAACTTACGAAAAAACATAGAACGATTCGCGGGATTAATTACGATTATGAAAACGCGGTTCGATTTTTTTTAATAGCGAACAATCTCCCGGTTGCTATGACAACCGATGTTTATCTGTCAAGGTAACATCGACCTTCAAGCGACCACTCGTCAGCTACTCATGACGTGCAATTCACATCCTCATTTATATTTATCCTTCTATATATATATAAGTTGGTATCATCTCATCTCATCATCTCAATCTCCAGTTACGACAAGTTGGAAGGTCGCGGGTTTCGCTACTTGTGTCGGCGGGTGGTGGTGGCGTGCGGCGGGGGGGACCGGCCCAACGGGCTGCCGCGCCATCTGTCGGTGCACGCGCTGCACTCGCTGTCCGCCGTCGAGCAGGGGCTCCATCTGTTGGCTAACGGCTGTAAGTAACGATCACGTTTGTATGTCGATCGATAGATGGCGTTACGAGCGATCTCCAATCGTTCAATTTTTAAAAAGTGCGCCTTGATACATATTTCTACTTCAATTCAGCTAATATTTTTGCTTGACTTATATTTAAATTCAAATTTAAGGCCCTTAAAACTTTTTAATATCATTACTATTATCATATGATCATGCCAGTTACTTGAAGGGGTATGCAGAGAGAGAGCATCAGTTTGTTCACAAGCGCACGCCGGCGTGAGGCTCATTGGAAAGCGTTGTTTGTTGCAGCGGCGGGCGAGCAGCGACCCGCGGTGCTGGTGGTGGGGTCGGGAGTGAGCGCGGCAGACGCGGTGAGAGGCGCGCGGGGCGCGGACGGCGGGGGCCTGCGCGTGCACCACGTGCACCGCGCGCCCGCCGCCGCGCTCGCCCGCCTGCCCGCGCGCGCCTATCCGGATTACTGCCAGGTGACTATCACACATCGTTCGCGTAACATTGCGTCCCTGGGTAATTCTTGGTTTGACACCAGTCTACCGCACTAGCCCAGTCCAGGTTGGCAGTCTTCACACACTTCAGAAAGATTATATTATATATTACACACTCTAAGGTGTACAATGTTCCTCACACTGTTTGCCTTTATCTTTATAACGTAAAAAAAATAATTACTAACAAAAGAGAAACAGCTGCACTGCTAATATCGTAAAATTATGTAAAATGTTAATATTTTGGATATTTGAGTCTCATCTCTAAATTTTCTCATTGTAAAACTCATTTAGCTGATCAAGAACCTCTCTAATTTGTTATTTCACCCACAGGTATACAATATGATGATCGATGGACCATTGGGCAACCACCCAAACTACACCCCGTACCCCGAGCATATAATAGTGGAAATCACCCCATTGGAGGACACGGCGAGATATGAATCAAACAATATCAACGAATTGGATACAAATGCACTCCGCCTCAAAAGAGTCAAACTCTTGAACTTGGTCACAAACGAAACAGTTGAAATAACAGTATCTCTTATAGCGGTGCTCATTGGCTTCAAACCGGACCTGTTCTTCCTGCAAACAAACTTCAGTCTGAACAACATTGATGTCACAAACTGCGTCGAGTGCATCGACGAAGATGAAAACCAAAAAATCACAGAGAACCAGAGACAATGCTTCTTCAAAAACCACTGGCATTACATCAAATCGGTGTTGGGACAGAGCATCCAGAGTTGCAAGTCGCGATATTTGAACTACACAGAAATAAATGGCAACACAAACACCAAATGTGTGGTGCCAGACTGCAATAAGCGGAGTGAAAATACCATAGACAAGTCGGACAAGTCGCAACACAGCGAGTTGAATAACTGTAAATGTGAGGAAATCAGCAGCGAAGTGTGTCAATGTCAGCCCGTCAACCCGTACTCCAGTGGCATTGGCTTCGGGATCGACCCGAAGAAGCCAGTCGATGGACGGTCTAACCCCCTAGCTATTGACAAAGGCACCCACGAATTGTTAAACTCTCCCAAAGGTATATACGCATTGGGACCCTTAACGGCAGACAATTTTGTGAGATTCATTCCAGGAGGAGCGCTGGCTATTGTTGCGCATATACACAGAGATACGAAAACCGCAACAGTGACTCAGTGAACCAACATGACCCAATAATGACCCATTGTTATTGTGATGTTCTATTATAATTTTTTTACAATAAATTATTTTTTATACCCCATATCTTGGTTTATTCATTCCTCTACAAACTTTAATTGATTCATGTAAATCTATGGCTTGGAATGTAATACAAAATGTTTAACCCCTACCAATATTGTAGATGGGAATGTAACTCATGTCTGTCTGCTACACGTTCACACCTACACCAGTGAACCGATTTTAAATAAATACATGTGCATAGACAATATTTATTTCTTCTGTTGTCAGTTTTAAAGTCTATGGTTTCACCATTTTCTTTACAGATCTATTCATTTACCATCCAGTTTTTCTACTCGTACACCTAATATAAAATAAAACTACATATATTTCAATGTAAAAATATATTTTGAGAATTACATATTGTTTCCTTGTTGAGAAACTATAATGCGCAGTGTAGGTACTATCTTACAATGACACATAAAATTTTATTATACAATATAAAAATAATTACATCAATATTGAACAATTCCTAACTTTTATCATCAGCAGACCTTATCAGTCCACTGCTGGGCAAAAGACATTGACCTCTAATGAACACCACTATCTTACACTATTTAACAAAAAAACAATGTTTTGAACAGCAGGATAAAAGTAATCAATGCAGATTATTACAGAGTATAATAAAGAACAGATAGTGTAGTGAAATTAACAGTTTTATATTCTTCAATTTTCATAAACCACTACAACCACTAGCGGGGCTGCTAGTATGAGTTCAGTTATTAATTGGTTAATACAAATTAGTTGGTATGAGTGTGGTTATTACTAACCGGACTGCAGAAATGGGATATTAATACTGTTAGTCACTCGAGTGCTTGTTAGTATAGATGCAGTATGGACTTTTTGGTTTCCACTGTATTAGTGGCCACTGACAGATGCACTGTTACTCTCGAGGATTGAGATTTTTGCCTCTGGTATACAAGTGATGCAGAATTCGAACCGAAACACAAATTCTTGTAATAACAACTGCTCCAGAGTAGAAATAGGTGCTCTGGTAGTACTTCTCTGGGAGAACCGTATACCCATATATCTTAAATGTAGGTTCATAATGTCTTGATGTGAATTCATCGATTGTTTCATAAACTAGTACAATCATATCATATGTATAAAGAAATTGATGAATGTACAAGTACCGGAGGTCTGGAAGGATAGATATTTAGCACTAAGTGCTCTCTGGGTGCCCCTTTACGAACCTGGTGCGATGGTATAGTACAATAAAGTATAAAGATTTATATTTTAAAAAATTCAACAAACATATCACAGATGCAATGTAATAATATCTATAAATGCCTTTACATATGCTTACAGAAAACGATACAATCTTAACACTACAGATTACGAAAATATCATTCACTTCTACTATAGTTCTGCATGTTAGGGCTCACCCATAATAATCTATGGTATTGGGTGATTGTTGCTTGCAAGTCTTCGGCGAGGACTCGTGGCAGTTCCAGGTCATACACCACACTTGGATCTTTTATATAACGCGCGAGTTCTAGTAACGTAGTTTTCCTCAACGACCGCATCCCGATGGTGATGTTCCAGTTTGTCCTGAACTGTTTCTTCGCGATATGCTTCGGCGGTCTGAATATTCGTTTGTTCTCGATGACGTAGCTCTCCTTCGTGGTCACGTCTGTGAACTCCCAGGGGTGCGTTATATATGAATTCACGTCGAAATACGTCCGCGCTTTTAATCGCACGTAATGCTCGCGCATCCCTCGGAAATTCCGCCACCAGATATCCACAGGTCGACTCGTTTTGTTTGTAAAGCGGAGGTACACCCGCTCGGTTGATGTTAAAGACCTTACTAGCATTTTCTCTCCTTTCTCGTCTGTTTCGTAAATGAGAGACCGATCGGCTATTTCGAGATTCTCCATATAAAAGAACTATTAGAAAAACGCATATTAACTTTTTCCGTTTTAATTTTACTTAACTTTTACTTCTGTTACTGTCACTCGTTTTGATATAGTACATTTTTATATCTGCCGCCAGCTTCAGTTGTCAATGTCTAATCACTTCCGCCTAGTTTTGTGTGTACAATGGCTGTTTGTGTCGCAGTTATCGGAAAAGATGTAAGTTTTCAGCACTTTAGCTTGACTCGTTCGCTTCGTTATCACAGTTTTTTAGATTCACATATCCAAATATATAATTAACTTGTAATTTTAATACGTGTAAGCTTTCTTACGGAACTAAAGATAAGTATACCCACGTCATTAATTGGTTGTCAAATTGACCAAAGAGATTTGTTGTGTTCTATTCCGAGATCGTTCTTATGTCATACATACATTTTACCATACAGCCATAGCAAATTTGTAAGTTAATGTATTGATTATGTACAGTACATAAATGCACTTTCATTTTTCAGAATTCTCCGTTGTACATTGGTGGGATCGGAAATGATACGAGCACAGATAATGAGCTATCACGACAATGGCTTGTGCACACCGCGCTAGACGCGTTAGAAGAAAGACTAGCCAGCACCAACACAAACACAAACTCCAGCTCGAATGCTACTAGAACAGACTTACGAGACTTATATCTTGGATTACTCTACTCTACAGATACGCATAGAATGTAAGTTGGGGTTTTCGCTCAACGCTGTGTAGTAATTATGAATAAGTTTTGAAAATATACTCCATCACCTTGACCACCTTTTATATCGTATAATATTACACCGTTAAAGGTATGATAGTGATAGGTCAGCGTTAAGCGTTTTACTGTTCTTTTAGTTACGGCTATGTAACAAACACGCGCATTAAGCTTGTGTTGGTGACCAGCTGCATGTCACCCAGCGGCAGCAACATCCGCGACGCTGAAGTGCGCGGAGCGTTGCGTCGCCTTCATGCACTGTACGCAGATGCCATCTGCAACCCATTCCATTTGCCAGGCGACCAAATTACCTCGGCGTAAGTTTCATTCAATAAATTCTCATTACAT
Organism: Agara michaeli; assembly: GCA_018245675.1. Classification (NCBI taxonomy): domain Eukaryota; kingdom Metazoa; phylum Arthropoda; class Insecta; order Lepidoptera; family Hesperiidae; genus Agara; species Agara michaeli. Next base: position 9,354 of record DWDX01001183.1, on the reverse strand, counting down.
TACATTCTAAAATTATTTAGGTGTACTTTAATGATTTATTTTTATTTTCAGAAAATTCGACAAGCAAGTTAAAAGTTTAATGATAAATAATGTGTGATGTATCTCACATAGCGAAACTTAATTACAGAGTAAACTACTCCCAAAATTAACGTTATTGCTTAGACTATTATATTAATTGCTGATAAGTTGTATTTGTTTATTTATTAAATATGTGTTATCCAATATCAACATAATTTCATTAACAATCCCGAAAGTATACAAGCATTTATCATTATAAACATTCTCCCCTTTACCTGAAAATTGTGATCCTAGCATGACAGCAGTTTATCTAAGCTGGAACGAATGAGCTCTTTAGTGTCATACTTGCTTCACACATTTATATTGCAATAAATTTATAGGTGTGTGTTTCTTACAATGTTCCAGATAAAATAGTAATCCTGGAAAATCTGAAGTCACATGTTATTTAAAAAGCAGTACTAAAACTATTTGAATGTATTAATATACGTTGTATAAATCTATTTTGTTTCAAAAATACGTCTGTGGCAAATCCAATCGAAATGATAAGAATTTTTGATCTACATAACCGTGATATTGACACTGGCAACTCAACATAACCTATGATGAAATTATTTTTCTTTTACGTTTGACGTTTGAGTTTAGCTGTTCTCCGGTTCAGCGCTGAGCAATTTTTGGTGAAAAAGTTGTTTATCTCGACCGGGAAATCGCATCAACATGGTAAGTACATTGTTGTTACAACAGACAAATTTGCATTTTAATAAATACCATAGCTATGTGTGAAATAAATTGTAATAAATACAAGATATAGGTTATGTTGTCATTCCACGTGCGTCAATTGCATTATTCTTTTTAGAATTGCGTTTATTTCCAAGTTGAGGTGGTAGTTAAGATTTTTAGGTGTTTCTTTACATTTTAAATGCGAGTGAAATCATTCTGTACTGGTATTATGGAATTTGAGACCAATTTCTTACTGATTCCAGGCAGCGGCTGTCGTAGCAGGCAAGGACATCGAGAAGCCTCAGGCTGAGATCTCTCCCATCCATCGCATCAGGATCACACTCACCTCGCGCAACGTGCGTTCGCTGGAGAAGGTGTGCGCTGACCTCATTAATGGAGCCAAGAAGCAGAAACTCCGCGTCAAGGTTTGTAACTTACAATGCTAATGAAAAATTATGGATGAACCATCTCTTAGTCTATTGGTTAGAGTCCCTGACTACTATACCGGAGATCGTGGGTTTGGTGCGTATATTTATCAGCTATCTGGTTAGCATAAAATAGGCATTTGACTGCCTAATTTAGATGCAGATGGCTGTGTTCAATCGTCTCAAAGATTATTACTCATAGTTCAAATTACAAGCACAAGTCTGAATGTCGAGCTGTTAATTAGTTATTTACTAAGAATGTTTGATAGCAGCACTTTACTACTTGCTTACACAACATAATATGTGCTGTGTGCGTTGTGGAGTGCTAAAGTAAGACTTTTCAAAGTGCAGTGTGTGTACTCCATGTCTCAAACTGCTCATAGGGAAGTTACAAACTAACATCTATAGAAATCGTCAGTTATATATGCAACCAGCAAAATGGGACATGTAGAGACTACACCAATATTGTAAAGTAGTGAGTGTTTGTTTGTTAAGGGGTAATTGTGAAAACTATGAAACTGATTCGTAAAATTTCTTAGCCAGTAAATAGATAGTTAATTCCTGTTTATCATAAGCTGTACGATGTGAATTAGTGTGTAATGGTTGAGTTCAGACTAGCCGGAACCTTTGTTTCATGATCTATTAAAAATGGTATTCCTTATGGATAAAGATGTAGATACCTACTAGTATTTAATATTCATACAGAATTTTACATTTGGTTGCCACTTTGCAAATACGAAGGTTGAATATTTCCATTTCCAGGGCCCAGTGCGCATGCCCACCAAGATCCTCCGCATCACCACCCGGAAAACCCCCTGCGGTGAGGGTTCCAAGACCTGGGACAGGTTCCAGATGCGCATTCACAAGAGAGTGATCGACCTGCACTCCCCCTCCGAGATCGTCAAACAGATCACCTCCATCAACATCGAGCCCGGTGTGGAGGTGGAAGTGACCATTGCCGACGCGTAGTCATAACTGCCAGATAATAAACATATTTTTAAATGGACTCATTGGTTTTATTCCAAATTACCTTTTAACAGATTCTTTTTGTTACTTTTATAATTGTATGAAATGTGTTAATGGGTTCTTGATAATCGATATAATCATTTAACACAATGCAATATATATAGCAAGAAGTGTATGTACTTCTTTTTTATTATCCACATGTCCTTAATGACAGTTTTCCCAATAATGAGTGAATTCTATTTGCAAATTGTATGACTATAGCCACAGACGTATTTAACAACGTAATCATTGCTAATATGAAATGTATATAGCCTATATTATCTGAAAGCATTCCGTACGTCCCGATGCTTCGCAACATGTGCTGGTTTAATAGGTGAAAACCCTACATGACCGGAATTTCTCCCGCCAAGAGTTCGCGGGTGTTTTATCACTTTCTCATATATTTTAACAAAGACTAAATAAAATTAGATAAGCTTATGTAATATTTGAATACAGAACAAGTTTTTATACACGAAAGCTCATTACGATCGATCACTCGCCTAATTCGGTTGTGGGATAAAAAAAAATGTAGTAGGCAGGCGTTGCGTTAGGTGCTCGTTGTTAGGTGATTCACTAAGATTCGTATTAGTCACCGCCGAACACGCTACCATAATAGTATCGAAGATGATCTTTACAGTTCCAACTCACCAGTATGGATTCTATTGTTTATGGTTTGTGAACGATTTAAATATTTACGTATTATCTATGTATTTGTTAATGTTAAGCGCGGATTGGCGCCATTATTACGTACCTAGTCAATGTAATGACATTAAGTGGCATGCTATAAAATTGTCAAATATACCCTGGAAATAATATTTGCCTGCATATATTTTATTTCGTCTACGGCTTCAGTTGCAACAATAGATCGTGCGTTTAATATCTGTAGTAACGGGGTTTATTAATCTCTGGGAGTAATATGTCATGTTTTCCACCGGTTTGCTTCTCCCAATATATCACAGCCCGAGGAGAACATCGAGTACGATGAACGACTAAAATATATAACTCATTAAGTGTATGTAGATAGACAAATAAAAAATCCCGTTATTTCCTTAGTGTCTTATCGAAGAGAACTTTGTCTTCTTCGAGCACATGTAGGGTCCAGCATAACAACAGAAGACGTCTAATGTTAATTACCCTACAATAGCAAGTTACAAAAGCTTGACATGAAAGAGTAATAAAAAACCGATCGAAAATCATAACCTTACTATAAGCGGTACGAAAATAAACGGTTGTTGCCGCATTTCTCGGTCCCTGCGCGTGATTGATCGTCATTTGCGTTCGGTTCAGTATGGCACGGGGACACATCCGCAGTCACGCCCACTGGAGACTAGATATGATTGCAGTATTTTCCTTTCTAATATTAACTACAAATTATATTTTGTATTTACTGGCATTATTGGTCTAGAGAGTCTAGACACTAATGACGATGTATAGGTTCTACTGCTAATCAGAATATGTACATATTTAAGTTATGTAAGCTGCAAACTGCATATAGAAAATCCTAAAAAAAATAATATCGAAACAAATTACATTGATATTACATTAATAATAAAACAAGACAAAAGAGCAAAAAAATATAGAGTAATCTTGAAATTTGTAAGTTTTATAGCAATGTTAGCACAGTCCTAAATCGACAGACGCGTAAGTTGAATCATAAACAATAAAGTTATACTTCATATTTTTTAGTCCTCAATTATTAATTAACCACCTATTTCGTAGTGTACACAAAAATATTATTTATTTCAGTGTGACATCTAATCTGTGTTAAAGCCGTTATCGCTAAGAAACACGTTAATATTTTCAGTAAATTGAGTTCGTTCGTGACCGTCTTAGTGAATTCAGATTACTTACCTCGTTGCGTGTTCTTGTATTTCCGTTCTGAACGCAATGCTTTAAAAAAATGTACCGAACATGGATTATTCTGGTAACCTAAATAAAAAAAAATAGTCAAGCTAAATGCATGTCTTGCAATTATGCTTGATTTAAAAATACATTTTAAGGATATGTTTTACTTTTATGCTCGTTGGTAAAAGCAATTTTATGATAATGGACAGCAACATTTAAATATATCTTTACTCGTCTTTAATCAGCCAGCTTTAAATAGAATATAAGCTTAATCCGAGCTTCGTAGCACATGTATGAATCATCAGTGTGGCGCCAATTACTTTCTTTTCAAGATGCACAGACAGTGGCGTGGTGCCTACGCTATTTTAACGGCAATAAATCTTACAAAAAGGTATGACGCGTTCTAAAATACGATAATAACACAGCTGTGTTTGTAAATCAAATCAATAAGAATTTAAAGCTTCATACACATAATACATATAATGTAAACATAATAAGAATAAAATAAAATTTATAATAAAAAAAAAAATTGTTAGATTCATATTTCCCTAAACTGCAGTGAGAATTTAAAATTAGATGGCCTACATATGGCAACAAATATAAAATAAATATATTGAGTACATCTATTCGTAACAGTATTTGTATTCTGGAAAATCAGAATACGCGTAGTTACTTAAACAGCAAAATAAGTAGAGTTTAGTGAAGTTATAGAATTACTCAAACGAGTAAGCACAATAATAATAAATCTAATAAGATATTTATGGATCCGATATACAGAAATGGTATTGAATAACGTACATTTTTTATCTGTTACTGTAGTATTTTTGGTAGCGTGCACATAATAATGGTATTGCGAAACTTTTTTGTCATTTCTTCTGATTTACGATCTAAGTTCTCGTTGATTCTATTTATAAACTTTAATAAATTGTGAAATTCTTTCTCGTATAAAACGCTCACGTATGCATAGCACAAACAGACATATTAGACTGTACTATCTGCTATTGAAATGAAACAATCCTTTCTCAGGGTGACAGGTCTTGAGTTATAAGGTCTTAAAAGCGCATCATTACTCAGCCCGCAGTACAATCAACGTTATCCGAAGATGATTTCATAATATAAATTTTATTGCATTAACTCGAAAGTGTTTTAATGTGACGATTACTTACAGGTTAAGTTTAAGCCATCCAAACATTGGTGATGTTTATTCATTGACAAATTGAAGATGTTTTACTCTTGATGGACGGTAATACCTTAAATTGACCGTAAAATTCAATTGTATTAATTATAAAATTGTTTCAAAGATACTAAAACAAACGTTTATCTAATAGGACGATCGCCTAATGCGTTCCTGATAAACGTTCAGTGAATAAAGGTGTATATCAAGTTTTCTAACGGAACACTTTATTTCTCTCCCAGCGATCTATTGCCGAGAGTAAGGCAGACGTGGAGTTTGCTTCCTCGTGTATATGAGTTGCTACACACTGTAGTCTGTGTGTGTCTGTGAGATTAGACAATGCGTCTTACAGTATCAATTTCAGTGCATGTAAATCGTTTTGTATAGCGGAATACTCAATCACAGAATGTATTAACACTGTTATTGAAATAATTCTTTGCTCTTCCTGCCTGGTAGAAATTCGACGGAAGCTCTGATCACTTATTAAATACATTGTCTTTTTCGCTATAAGACTTTGCAAGCAAATTAAAAAATATATTTTTTATTTTAAATAATCCGGTCAAAAAGCGCAACATCTTCTGTTGAACGGTGATTACCTCACGGGTAATTACAGTCGTATCGTGAGTAGGCTGGATGATGCAACCGTCGTTACCTAGCGATAAAAATAAATGTTTGTCTCTGGCCGGCGCCACGCTCGATTGTGCATAGACAATCGGATGACTTATGGCCGAATTGACGGATACATTTTGTTTTAGGCAAGATTATATATTATTATATGCATTATACATACATATGTTCGTATGGAAATCTTATATTTTGGCTGATATCGATATCCCTGCCAGCTAATATTGCAAGTTTGATCGGTCCCTTACCCGAAAATTTAACTTTTTGTTGATATTACTGTCGTCAGACTGCCCATTTGGATAGAACCAAATGGACCTACAAAGAAAAAAAAAATTGTAAGGTCAATTTTTTCTCTCTCTGTCTTTAATGTTTCTAAATTAGTATAATATGCAAGAAAATGAACGCCAATAAGTCTGACATTATGACACCTACAGAACTGCGAAGGGCACTGACTTCTACGATACTGGTTTTGCCTAGTTTAGAACTCAGAGATCTATTTGCCTTAGTATCTTTTTAAGGATATCGTTAAGCGATAATATCTGGGTCTGCGTGTTTGTACTGAGAATAAATTCTGGATATATTCTGTGAAATATTTCTGGAAATGAAGTCGACGAGTTCCGTCGTGTGAATTTTAATTTTTTTTTTCGTTCGACTCTTTGAGTTATCTATATACAAGTCTTTCTTTTATACATTTAGCAATTTGAGTGTGACTGAATCAAAAGTATCGAAAGTAATGACGTCATATAAAAATGGCGGCACATAAGGTGAATTATTTAATCTGGTTTTAAGGAGGTCATGTTTTACCAAGTTATAATCGAAGGTTATATCAGGAAAAGTATCTTACTCCTATCTACATCTAACGATTAATTCTAAGACGAAGCGTAGGCTGGAGGTCTACTGGTTGGTTGAAGCCGGTTCCGTTATGTGTGGGAAGATATAGAATAAACTATGCATATTAATGTAATGTAATTCTACGCAGGATTTAATGTGAAATCCTGCGTAGAAAGTATTTAATGTAGAATTAGATGAAATATCGAATTTTCACTGGAAAATACGTTTTAATTAAATAAGTGACGGGCGCAATAATGGTATGACGTGTGAACAACGCGAGCGAAGCCGCGGGTAACAGCTACTTGTGTAAGTGTAAGTATAAGTTGGTATGTGGTAACGTAGCGTCCCTGCCTGCCCCTACGCAGCGGGAAGCGGCCGTTGACACAAATGTGGTTTCCAATATCCGCCATTAGTAATTAAGGCCTCACCTATCAAATACTACACCATTATACCATTTTAATTGACAGGAGGGTGAGGGTTGGGCGATGCTGTCTACATTTCTAGGGATGGTCGGATTCACAAAATATTAAAAAAAAAAAAATATACTCTTACAAAATACGTTACATCATTCAGGCATTGAGTCTATAATAATCAGACAATAAACGGGCAAAAAGGAGTCGCTACCTTAAAAATACGCATATTTGTTATTTACGCAATTACATAAAGCCATAACTAACCAAGGGCCTCTCCATCAAAACTCATTAAAATAAACCTTTCATGCGGCCCATTATAAAAATCCTGTTACGCGAACTCTAAACAAATTAAAGTGGACTTTCAGCTCTGCAGTGCACCTGCATAATGTTGCGCGAACAGATTGAAAAGCGGACTTCAAAATTGGAAAACGCTGGCGAATGCACTTCTTTAGTACAAAGCGGTGGAAAGCTCTGCACCGTAATATTATTGAGAGCGCAATTTTCAATTCGCGAAGCTTTTGAGTACGACGGGGGGCGAGGCGCCGCGGGCGACGGGGGGAGGGCTGCGGGGGGGCGACGGGGCGACGGTCGCCCGGTCGATATTGTCTGGATTTGTTCCGTCCTGCTTCACTAATACTTAAACATAGTTTTACTGTCGCTTCTGGGTGTGGCCGGTTAGAATTAACTCTGTGATATTCTAGAATATTGCTTTGTAGTTGTGCTGAATTCATAATAATAATAAACAGCTGTTCAATCGTTATCGTTCCTCTATTGAATATGAGCTACGTCTCTGGATTAACGCTGTAGAAATCTTACTTGAAATCCCCAAGGAGTGTGGGTTTCCTTGCGATGTTTTATTTCATCATTGTAGCCAGTGACATTAAGTTTAAAATACAATAATTTATTTAAAATCGGTGGCATGCGCCAGGGTCGGTGCCGTACATGTAGGAGAGTGATTAAAATCCAAAATAACTTGGCAGTCATAGTCATAGCAGTAATAACAATATCACGGTGTGATCAGTCGCGTTGTATAATAACAGTCATAATATACGAACTTATTAGCTTGATGTAATGTTATGTATTTGAGTTACCATAAAATATGTTAATAATGCTTTCCCTCGTTATACCGTCACGCCAGGTCCCTAACGGGGTGGGCAGGGCGCACCGAGCGTCAAATATCTCTGTCTCTCTTCATGCACACGCCGGTTTCGGACACTCTCCACTCCCCCGTCACACAGTGTCTAATATATTCGGTCGAGATAGGACAGTTTAGATCTCTTTCTTGACTTTCCAAAAGCTATAACTATGCTATTATCACACCTTCGTTGTACTGTTACATGTAATGCTTGTTGGATCATCAATGGTACCGAGTACTAGTATTAACATAATTGGTAATTAAACGACTCTGCTTACACGGAAAATAAACGAACACAAAGGATAAATAATTACAATGACAGCTCAAAGATATGGTTCGTGATCCTTAACCAGGGATTAAGCCGCGTTTCGTAGTGTTAACACCGGCCGCTAGCGCTACGGCTAGGTCCCTGTTCGAGCTAGACTAGGCGTGGTCCCTGCAGGTTCTTCAATTATTATTACTGCGGCAACAAGGACACGCGGTGCCGCTGTCCCGCTCGCACTGCGCTGTGTACTGGCGCGTTGCCATGACGACGCAGGTTCGATATCCGAATGGGATGAGATTATGTAATATGAGGTAATCTGGCGTGCGGGGGTGGAGGGAGGAGCGGGGGAGGGGATACATATTACATTGTACTGTACTAGTGAAGTATGTCGACATATTTCATAACTTAGATGTTTATGCTTATTCCTTCAATGCGAATTCATTAATTGTTTAATTTATGGTTCAGATACGTAGAACGGGCGATGAGAGTACAGGGACAAAACAGATATATGACTGAGCTCGTGGTCGAGAGGTTAGAGACGTTTACGGCATAACCGGAGCTCGTGGGTTCGATTCCCACCCGGGACAGACATTTGTGTGATGATCATATTTGTTTGTTCTGTCTGGGTGTAATAAAAATATCTATATTAGTATTGTATCGTACGTGTATATGTTCATCAGCTCTCCGATCACTTTAATGCCCGTGTGTTCCACTACCTAATTTGGTATCAGACAGCCGCGTGTGGGATTGTCACTCTCTTAATTCCTGCGTTATGGTAACCGGACACCTCATAAACATGCATACAATATAATATTTATATGACTGACTGCCTCGTTGGTCGGGCGGTTGCTAGCGCGACTGCCGTTCGGGAGGTCCTGGGTTCAAATCCCGGGTTGGGTACT
>DWDX01001182.1:0-20058 GCA_018245675.1 Agara michaeli | reverse complement strand
TCCATGGAATATTGTGAGCAAGACCTGGCATCTCTTCTAGACAACATGACTTCCCCATTCACAGAATCACAAGTAAAATGCCTTATGCTCCAGGTTCTCAAAGGCCTAAAGTATTTGCATTCTAACTTTATTGTACATAGAGATTTGAAAGTCTCCAATTTGCTACTCACAGACAAGGGCTGTGTTAAAATTGGTAAGATTTAAAGCTTTTATATTTGTAGGAATAAAGTGAAGCTCATTAATAAATATTAAATACTAATGCATAGCAGTGCAATACAGTTTAAAATATTTGTTTGAAAGGATAAGATCTTTGCTTAATGAAAATAAAGTTAACAAGTGTTAAAGGATTTGAATAGATAAACAGATCAATCTCAAATAAAAAGAACCTTTCAATTGTAACATGGAGTTAACTTACTTTTCTAAATTTAGCTCAATATAAGTAATAAGAAAACGTCAAAGATTACTAACATATGACAATATTCCTAGGAACCTACTTTAAATTGATTACATTTAGGGTTCATTATGTTATTTTTACTTTATTGTTATTTATTTGTGTTAAAATAAACATTACATTGACCAAATAATGCACCAAATTACTAATGTTCTAATTAACAGCTGATTTTGGCCTTGCACGTTGGCTCGGTGCCCCGGCCCGTACGGCCACGCCGCGAGTCGTCACGTTGTGGTACCGTGCGCCGGAACTGCTGTTGCAGTCGCCTCGACAGACGCCCGCTTTAGACATGTGGGCGGCTGGCTGCATCCTCGGTGAGCTGCTCGCCAACAAGCCCTTGTTGCCGGGACGTACTGAGATAGAACAACTGGAGCTTATAGTTGACTTATTAGGTGAGTCAGAGCTATGTGTAAAAGACTCAATACAAACAGAACATTAACTGGCAGATTTAAGCAATGAATATGTGAGTTGCAGATGGCAACCACACACTGTATGTAGATTTTTTTTTAATACCATAGAAAATACTGTTATTCTTTGTTACTGAAAATATGAACAATAATTTTATGAGGACAAATTGCTAATGATACACTAACTGATGATGATATTCTCTACATTTTCAGGCACTCCCTCGGATGCCATCTGGCCCGAGTTCAGCTCACTGCCAGCACTGCAAAACTTCACACTAAAACAACAGCCATATAATAACTTGAAGCAACGGTTCCCCTGGTTGTCTGCCGCTGGCCTTCGTCTGCTCAATTTCCTGTTCATGTATGACCCGAACAAGCGCGCTACTGCCGAGGAGTGCTTGCAGAGTTCATACTTCAAAGAACAACCGTTGCGTAAGTTTGAATGCCTCCATATACCATTCACAATATTGTATTGAGTTTGAGATAAAGCCAGTAACACTATGAGCATTAGTAGAATCTTAGAAAAGTCGCTGCAAAAACAATTGCTTACTAAGTCTTATTACTCTGTTATTATTGATTACTTGCCTCTGGACGATCGCAAAGTCACGCCGGCGGGATCTATTGAACTTAACGGATCATATGCCAATGAAGTGTCTTCTATAAATAGCCTATTCCATTACTTCGTATGGCAGCACTATTAGACAATGTTAATATTGTTTACTTTTTAATTGAATATTACTCAACACAATAGTCCTTGTTTTAGTTTTTGTTATTGCAATCGATTTTGCTTTAAGTTGTTAAAAAATTGTTTCAGCTTGTGACCCAAAGTTGATGCCAAGCTTCCCACAGCACAGAAATATGAAGGGACAGCAAAAGAATTCCGGAACCCAATTAACCATACCACTCTCTAACTTAAATACAGGGGCCAACGACCAGACAAATAACTTGCCTGCTATTTCTGACCTCCTGGGCTCACTTGTAAAGAAGCGGAGAATTGATTAATCTTCCGAATTTGTGTGTGAAACATATATTAAGGTTATAAGCCTTCATTAAAAATATGCAAAAAATGTAATGATTTTATTCTTAATACCTTTCAGCTTACAATTTATCAACATTCGTTATTAAATATATAACGCAAAATTCGAGTAATAGTAGATAGATATTAGATTCTATCATTGAGGTTTTAAATTTCATTACAAATACCATTCCACACCACAATTTTAATCCGTCGATCCATCTTCATCGGCCGATAGTCCCATAGCTTGATGGAATTTTTGAAATTTCTGCATTGTGTCTTTGTTTGTTTTCGCTTTTACTTTTTCTTTCTGGTAACAAAGAAATTTTATTTAAGTTCTGTCGGTGGCGCGTAATTTGAAAACAGAAACATACGAAAGTACGTGAAAATTTTGAAATATTTAACCCGAGAGGTATTTATTAAATGGAAATTTCTAATAAGGCTAACAGGTACAAATATCATCACGTCATTTGTTATATTATTTGTTTATTGTTAAACCCAAACAAATCGACTAAATTTGTCCAACGATATATGTCCAAATTAAAGTGGATAAAAATAAAACAAATGAAGTGATAACATATTGTATAACTTAATTTCTGAGGTACATCAATAGCATATTTCACAATACGATGCATTTGTTTTGGCGAGATCAATAAATTTGGTAGGTACACTTGATGCCGATGTCTAAAGATACAGGTCTAATAATGTTTCTAAATATACTTTATTTCGAAATATTTTCTATTAAATTGGAATGAATTTAAAAGTATGTTACGATTTCTCTTTCTTGCTTTTCTATGTTTTTGAGATTCCGTACGCATTGCGAGCACAATATGATATCTTCCATGTGATTTATACTTTTCTTTCTGTGGTGATGCTTTAATCTAGGAACAACAAGTTATTACGTGCTTTATTAGCATACAGATTTTACCATAAATGGGTATCTATATATGTATTATTTCATGAGGTAATATGAAAAGTAATATGGCTTTATGGGCGTAACTAGGACATGGTTGACTGAGGGTAAAAGCAAGAATATTTAATATAAAATGGGACACAGTACCTAGTCGTATTAGGATACCTGAAAGGCCTGCGACATAATGAGATTAAAGTGCCTATTCAGCATAATATGATATAAATATTTCATCATATATACACACCCTTAGCAATACATCTTTAAGTGATACATTAAAACTATCTCTTCATGCTTATATTAAAAATGCGAAAATGGCTGTCTGTCTGGTAGGCTTTTCTGGCTGAACTGAACGGCTTAAAGGATTTTATGATTTAGATTTGATTTTAAGGATGAAGTTTGAACTCAGAAGAAGGATATGAGGTGCTTTCATGAAAAAAATATGTTCTGCCTCTTTTATACAAAATAATTAAAGTGTTATTTTACTACTATACGCGCGCGTATTCATGCTCTGATGCACACATTCACATACGCGTATATGTACCTACAATGAACAAAAATCTACATATTTACCTACCACACCAGCACACATTGAAAAGTATATTGCTAATTTAAACTTGTGGATTTGTAGACTGTAATAGCCGTAGAAAATGTCCTAATTTCACACTGTCAAGTTTTCTTTGTAGATGAGAAGAGTACTCAGTCATACACGTTTATCAATCCAATACTGAGCCTTACCAATTGTTTGTTACTACTTTTTGCAATGAAATAATGTATTTTTGTTTTTTTATTTTCATCCGAACGAAATCAAAATAAAATTATGTCAATATATTCACTAAAAGTACGGTATTGCTTAATAGTTTTGAAGTAACAAATATATATTTAATCACATAAAATCGATTCTCAAGGTTTTATTCATTGCCTAATATGTGTTATTAATAAATCGTAATATAATTATCTAAAAGCTTAGATTTAACGTTTACCTCCTTCATTTGTCATACCTAAAATATCTCGTAGCCTACCAGAAAATGGTTTTGGTAATTGTGAGCCATTATTTTACCCAGATTTGTCAAATAATTACGATATCCGCCTGTGCGAGCGCCAAGCTGAGTGATGAGAGAAATTCACGTTGAATCGTAAATGCGGGTTTGGCTTGCCCCTAATCAATCACGATTTATTTGCTTCTGTAAAATTCTAAAGGTTACAATGTACAAATTTACTGACACTTAATTGATAGGCTGTTCCAGACATACGCGCAATCATTTTCAATAAGTTATATTCACACTGCTTTTAATAGTAGGTACCTATATGCCGTATAGAGATAGCAAACAATTTTAGTCGTTTGCTTTTTAATCAAACCCTTCCGCGCTACTGTCATGGTAGGACCTATAGGCAAGTATTCGTATGAACAACATTCGGCAAAGTACGTACGCGATTCACTCCAAGGACACTACGTTACCTACTGTACTTTATTTTGTATAAGTATTATAGGGGTCCGAATTAATGCGGTTTCCATTGTTCAATGTAACAGATATGAATCTTATACAAAACCATAATTATACCGGTTAATTATTCATAATTCAATATGCAGTAGACTTACAATTTTCCACAATAGTCGCACTGTGATTTGTCAGTACGATGGGTTATTATGTGCCAGCCTAGTTCTTGGTACGTAGGGTACCGTTCGGAACATCTGGGGCAAGTTATCTTTCCTTCCGACCGTCCGCCGTTACTCTGATGTTCGAACAACTCCTGAGAAGTTCGAAAATTTTGATGACAGCTGTGACACCTGCGAAACAAAACTTTGTATACTTCTAAGCATGTGGTAAATATACTGTAAATATGTTAATGTTGTGACTGTGAAAATAATTGAAAAACGTGTATCACAAAAGGACTTTTTACATAAATATATTTGGTTGTAGATGATATGCCATATGTTCGATAATTTTCTTTGGATAAAAGTAATGGAATTTCTTATCACAACACGTAACATATCCGGGTACTCCGTGCCGCTCTTTGTAATGTCTCATCAAAGATCTAAAATGAAAATCTGTCTCGTGGCAAATACAACATTCCATTTTGTAAAACAATGTTATTTGTTTGTCTAATGCGGCCCCTTGTTTTGCGGGCTTGCCATCTACTAGCACTATAGGATCGAGTATTTGGTAATTGTTATCCAAAGAACTTGAGCAGTTTGCTGGTGTTTTGTTAATATCGTTTTTGTGTAAAGTTATACACTCTGGTGGTTTATTAGCACATGTTGAGTTCTTAAGAAGAGATTTATCAACACATTCAGTTTTAGCAAATTCTTCTAGTGGCATCGCTTCCATAAATTTCATATCGGACAGAGAGATTTTCTTTGTTTTCATAGGTTTGGCATCGCCTTGTTGATGTTCATTGCACTTAAGGGTGTCAGATTTTTTTTTGTCCATTTCAGTAACTTGATATAAAGTCGGTTCCAGGTGTATTTTATTCTCTCCTGATTTCATATTTTGTTTTTCTTCATTACATTTAGCTTTGTAAAATTCCAAAAATTTCTGTGTCTTTTCCACTTTGATAGCGTATCGATGCAAGGATCCCATGTGTTGTAAACAGTCGTGACATATTGCTTTTGGAAGATTATCGTCTGCATGAATCTGTGAAAAGAATAACTTATGTAAGCGACCATAAATAAATATGGCACGAAAGTTGGAATTAAGGTTAAAATAAAAATAACATACAACAATTTCAAAGAGCTTTTTGATTTTCCTCTTTGTCTCTGCGCTGAGAGGTTTCAATTTCACGACATCGGTACATAGACATAAACGACAGGACAGTTCGCGCACTATTGTTTTTTCTAAGCTGCTGAAATCATTCATACTGCAAAATTTTATAAAAGATACTAATGTACGGTTCGATGAACTAGCAAAAGCAGGAAGTTTTTACGGTAATGTTTATATGCCCATGACGAAATTGCAGATGATGAGCCACTGAATTTGAAGGAGTTGACAACTGTGTTAAGATTTATATTTTGTTGAGATTGAGTAGCAATTGATCGCCAGTGTTACATCACTTATTTGAGTTCGTGTTCTTTTGCACAGTGATATCAATTTATCTTCAATTGCCATTTTTAAAACACAAGCCAATGATTGTTAACCCTTTTATTAAAATGTTTGTACATTTTAATTTTGAACAATGGTTTCTGTAAAGACTTAAAAATTGAATTGTCGTTTGTTCAATCATTAAATTTAAGTTCGTTGATTCTTGTTATCTAAACTATAAAATATCTAAATGTACGCTGGACTCTACTCTTGGATTTCCTGTGTTATAGAGACTAGATCCACTTGCAATCATTTATATTTCAGCGTAAAAGCTAACAATATTCTAGTGACTGATTCTTACGACTACTAACTTATTATTATCGCGAGTATTATAAATGGAAAAATGTTTGTAATGAATAAAAAAAAGGAAAAATGTTGGTCAATGAATAATTTACAACAGCATTAGTTGTTGGAAGTGGGAATCAGCCAACAGCAAATTTATTCGTAAACTTAGATAATCCTGAACTTTCCGGAAATTGGAAAGGGTTTGTGAGAACCGGAAGGTTTAAGAAGTACGTAGGTATTATGTAGATATGACTTATTCTTACGAAGCAGCTTACACTAAGCCTTAAGATGTAGCACCATTTGATCATATTACTGTTTCAACTTCAATACAGATTAGGTGCGAGCAGCTGGAGCAAAATGTACCACGGGGAAGTGAGATAAATAAAACAAATTGCTGCATATAGGGTACATATACAAATAAGTCCCGGTATAGATTTAATCAATCAAAATCGATAGTTTACAAAGGAAAAATGTAATAAAGGCCAGGTATTGGCTGAAGGCGCGTGCTGTCTAGTGGATAACGTACCAGAGTGTGAAATTGATCAATTACGATTCGCCAGGATATCCGGATCCAAATAGAAATCAAGTGATTTGTTTTTGTTTCTCTGGACATATACAAAAAATATATAGCATATAGGTAGGTAGTTCAAATATCATAATATTATATCAACTTCGCAAAGATTTTTTTCAAGTGTTTCCTATATGTTAACATACTATAAATTACCAATATCTTCATAACTATTGTCATTAAACAATTAATTAGAACATGTATTTTTAATTAAAATCTTATTTTACTAAGCGTTCTCAATTTCAAAGAAATACGTAAACAATAGCAATATTTAAGCTCTTCACCAGTAGTAAGCTTTTTAAAGCTACTAGTCTGTTCTATGTCGTGGAAATATTTTAATTAAACCTTTAAAACGTAAACTAGAAGAGTCTGTTAAACCGCTATTAATAAGGATTTGCCTTGGATGCCTGTTTTCACGAAATCAAGTTAATACTATATTTATTTTCAATATAAAAGCAGATTTTTTTTCGACAGATAATTTTAGAAGTAAGGTGGAAAAGAATAAAAAATTACGTTGCAATCTATTTTTGTCGTTCGCTTATTGTGTTGACTATTATTATACTATTGTATTGACCCTGATTACTTGTCCCGATTCTTGTACTCGTAAGTAGGCCAGCCTGAAATACTGAAGAACATGAAGAAAAGGCCAAACTGCATTGTATATCAGCCGATTAGTTCCTATTACCAACTCGGACAATAATGATAATTTTGCGGTTTGAATTGTCTGTGTACAACTAAGAACAGTTGCTACCAAACATCATGACTGTAAAAAAATATATTTGTCAGCTATTTAAAAATATCAATGAAGTACTGTTTTTATTAAAATAATATTTTTATTAAACTAGCTTTAGAAGTCATTGATCTTGCCTCGTTCTGGAAAATATTTTTAACTAGCAGTTTTCTATACATTTTTCGTTTAATAAACAGACGTTTCAAAAATACATACTTCTGACAGTTATTAATTTTTTTTCTTCTTTATGCCAATTTATTTTTTTATCTATTTCATATTTATATACTGCATATCAAGTGATGAGGCACTGTATTCATTTTTTTAGCAAATAAAGATGAATAATAAAAGGAATTGTCAACGTTAGGAAAAATACAAAGTAATAGTGAGCGAGGAATCAGTAATTGAAAGACAGTGCGCTTTCCTAACCGTACAGTCCATTTAATTGTTCCCCGCACTCGAAATAACTATTACGTGACTGAAAACTTAACGATTGTAACAATGTTATTAAATCAATAAGTACTAACAGTAGCAGATGTTCATAATAATTGAATGAGTTATTGAAATACTATAATAATGAACAAATATTTTATATTTGAATCAAATGAAATGGTCCATAAATAATTAAGAATCAATTTTAAGAAAAAAATACCTGCACATTTTGTAGCTTTATATTTTTCCGAAATACATTTACTTATTTTTAATTTTAAACCTCTTGATTACATTAAATATATTAATAAGTTGATGCTATTAATTAATTGTGTTACGTAGTCTAAAACTATCATACTCAATTAAATAGTTGTATGCTCTTATGGGTCGAATGTAGCGCACTCAAACTTAATCTTAAGATCTGTAAGACCTTCGCAAATATAGAATTTGAATTTGAATATGATTACTACATTCAATAAAAGATACCGACAATTTTAGTGTAATTAATATTAAATATCTCGGTTTTATCTTGTAGTTAGGGGCTCTAAACTCTTTTAAAGCACATAGAATTATTTTTTGGGAAAAAAATATTTTCGTATGTAAAGCATCTTAAACCTGCGTGAAATTTCCAAAATACATTTTTAAGACACAGATGTTTTTAAGATTTCATTCCTTCCTTCCTTCCTTCCCAATTTTAAAAAATATAAGCTAAACATTTTACAAGTAAAGTATAATACATTAGGTAATTCCAATTTTTAATGTTAATTACGTTCTTTATACTAAGGATTCATGAATAGTACGACTATGTAGTTCAATATACCACGTGCAGGGATCCAACTAATAGGTGGCTGTCGAGGGGCACGAGCTGCCGCCCACACCTCCGATCTAATTAGTTAGTTGCGCTTGAAACGTGTATTCGTAAATTGCGATCAAATATTTTAACAGTAAAACAACTTACTGGAAAATAAAGCATGCATATTTGTTATGTAAGAATTTGATACACTGTAATAGAAATGTTCAGTAAAACAACATCGAAGATGTCGTCTTTGAAGGGTGCGGATGGACGTGACCAGGAAGAGGAAACTAAACTAAATTGAATAATAAATGAATACAATATGAAGAACAAATTTTGTACACATCTCACAACTGCTCGAGAAAATGACGTTCCCGACTGGGGAATTAGATGAATAATTCAAATCAAATTTATATCGATATTTGGTGAGTCTTTCCATTAACGTCAAATGTACACGGATACAATTATAGAAAACATTGGTTTAGGGATTGCATATAATAGGTGTGACGTTTCTTTACGGACCACTACTGGGCCCGAAATCCTCCCGCATCTACCGTACGTTTGGAAATACAAGTTAGCGGCTAACGCGTCAACCGAGCGTTTACAAACCGCCTTTAAAACCTCCAGTGGGGATTAATTATTGTTAACTAAAGATAACATCTGAGACCGTCCACTAAAGATGCCTTTCGAACCGCGAAATGAACCGCAAGGGGCCTTAATTTTCCGTACCAACATATTATAGGCTTTTGATTTATTCAATTTTATTTCACCAGACATATTTCTTATGCTTATTATAATAATTTAAATATTGAAATTACTATAATTTTCTTATTTACCTTCAAAATAACAGTAGATATTCACATTTAGATTCGTTATAAAGATAACAAGACAAGAACGCATTATAGTAATTTGGCATAAGTAGCCCCGAAGAGAATGTCTTTAGGACCAATTGTCATGCCTCACTCACAGTATCGTCACAATTCTTTTTCATTACTCTTATTGAAGTGTTTCCTGTCGCAACATTTTCATTATCTCTTTTGTGTTGTCCGAACGATATTAGATACTCATTCTATACATTTTCCAATCAATATTCGTAAGAGTCGAAAACGGTGTTCTGTATCTGTAAAGGATAAATCGGAATGAATAGTTTGATTATACATTTGAATGGATCGAATCCATTTGAATTCAAATTGTCTACTAAGCTTAAACTCATTTAGAAGTAAAACCGAGCTGAAGATTGGTGTAAACCACGGTTCGAATGGGATTCAAATAAAATGTTTTGTACGCTATTACTATAATTATTTATGTCGTCTTCGTTAAGATTATCCAACGTCTCATTTTTCCCATACATAATTATTATTTAGTTTTGTATGATATTGTTTGGACAGCCCGCAAGTTATGTAGCACCGTGGCTCCCATAGTTCCGTAGGCCCGTAGCCGCGTAGCGCGCTCAGTGCTACAGCCGCCGCGGTCGTCGGCGGCAAGCGCTTAACATCCTCGCGCGAACCAACTTCCACTCGCATCGTTAATCATATTTTACGCACGCCATAAAAAATTTACTACTTAAATCAACTTTTGTGGCAAAAAATACTGATCTTCATTGTTGTGATATTTATTGGGTGTAGTAAAAATAAAAAAGTTGTCAGTTGCTGCGTACAACGGCGACGCGAAATATGTGGAAATTTTCAAAAGAATAAATGTTTATGTGCTTGTAGATATTTGTATAGATTATATTAATTCAATATCTTTAGTAGACCAGTGTAAAAGTTGAATATTCAAAATCAATTTGCATATGTGTAATATAGTACTGTAGAGTCGCTACAAGAATGTTGTGAAAGTCTTTCGAAACAAGAAAACCTTAAGAAAAGCCGGCAAGATGTTATTATCAAAGTTTTTGGGAACTTTAATATGGATGGCAGCGTCAACATTTTTTAAAGGTAAGTTATGTGTTAATAATATAAGTATGCACTAAGTAATTTATTGTGTAAATGTTTGTTATTTCAAAGGTGTTTTCAATTTAATTTTTTTGTTTTTATTTCCAATTAAAATAAGCTTCAGTTAAAAGAAAACAAAAACTTGCAATGGTCTTCATATTAACAAATAAATAGAGTAAAGAATATACAGGAATATTAAGAGAAAAGCGCAGTTACAACGGGTTATTTATCGGTTGACTTTTTTTGTAGTTAAATTATATTATATTTCCTACAAGATTAGCTTAGTTACCTTTTTACTAATACTATATTTCCGGTTACTTATTTTAACATTTTTTGTATTCAATGCAAATAGCCCTAATGATATCATATTGATATTATTTGCCATTTATATGACATATTTGACTTCCATTTCGCAAAGTAATACAATACGAGCCCTTAAAAGCCTGTCGCGTAGGGGTCTGCTAACTTTACTGATCTCATCATATGAAAGTAGGAAAAGTTAGATATATGAGATCCTTTACACAACTCATATTCCTTATATTAAGTTTTGCTCATCTCTAAACTGCCTTTGTAAGACTTTTACCTGGCAAAAAACGAAACTGGAAGAGGCGGTTATGATATTACGATAGTCGTTCTTTTAGTTATTATATAAGAATGATCTAATAATGTAATTTGATCTTAAAGTGTATTTCCAGTTTCAGTAATGTTTTGAATATGTCCTTCTATTTACGAGTACATAATTTATTAATTGAAAACAGGATTTCAGATTTTAAAGCGAATTTTAAGGCAACGGCGGCTAGATTGTATTAATAAAAACAATATTTTTATATCAATAACCAATTTGTCGGAGGAAATAGAGTGGCTCTAATATAATATTATAAGATATGTACTATGTACATTTCACATTACAGGTTAATAGTTTGATGGAATACAAATAGTACAATCTGTCACTTTTATTTTAGTAAATTAATCAATAATTTCAGAAGAATAGTTTCGAAATAATTATAACAGTCAAAGAATATGACTCATTGTTTTTTTAGTTAGAACATAAAGCATTTACATTACGAGCTGAATTAAACTTCGAAAACTTAGCTTACAACCGTTATCAACATATTCATTATTTCACTGTTGGTTAACAGTCACATGTTGTATCGAGAACAATATATCGAATCTATATAATCTACCTCACAACGATGGCCATGTGTAAATAGGCATATTTGTGTTTTAAGGCGTGCCGATTTCTGTTCTCGCGAAGTTTCCTTCACGATTATATTTATAAGAACTGTTAAAAACGATCTTATTCGATAATGGTACAGCGTAATAACATGCCTTTCGAACAATTTTACCTTTTTTGAACATTTCTTATTCATCCATACATAAAAGTATTACAATGTTTCGGTATAATCTAAAACTATTAAAATTTTCATCAACTAAAACTATTAAAAATCCAGTATGAGACTGAGAAACTAAAGAACAGTATTGAAAATAAATTAATCAAAAAAGCTGAAATATTAACAGCAATAGTTTAGTTGTTACAAAAGTAGATTTAGTTGAAGGACACATTTTAAACATGTAAAAAAAAATATTGTTACACACTTAAGTAGAAAATAGTTTGTCATAATTTCGCGGACATAATTAAAAAGGACTTGAGAAATGTAATAAAATAGTTCAAATTGTCGACTAGAAAAAATGCGTAATTGTTTTATATGTAGAATTACAAGAAGTCCTGTTAAACTATTGGCTAATATTATGAAAATGTGTGGCTGCAAATTATATTCATTAACATTTCAAGGACCGATTGCATTAACTAATGTTAGGTAGTAAGTGAAAAATATATTACGATGTCAATATTTTAAGGATAGGTGTCTAATCGTTTCTGTTTACTGTTATATGTTAATACATACAAGGAATACATTAATAACAGTAAATCAATTATCACAAATATATTCTACTAATGTGTATTTAATGGATAATATTCACCCAAATAAAATTATAATCTGAAGCAATTTAGAGTGGAATATAATTAATAATGCTCGGGAACAGGCTTTGTTGAGCGAATAATACCTACTAAGTTGTGGTTACAACTCATTCAACATCAATTATACAGACGATATTTACGAGTACCTAAGTCTCAATATTAATCTGCTCGAATCAAATATTCCATTATTTTATTATTTGTGGCGCGTTCTTTGTTGCATACAAAAGAGCTGTCCAACAAAGAAGCTAAAATAATCAAAGTTGTAGCGAATTTCTGTGCTAAAAAATTTATTATATTATCGAGATCGTGCCTTATTATTCCAGTTGGCTTACACTGTGTTAACTTAATTAGCTGGTGCGGTTAAATTTCGGAATATCCAATTTTATTTATGCAAAGGTAGAGGTAAAGTAACGGTATTCTGTAGCCGGCCTCAAACTGGACTGTGCTAGTACATATACATTATACATACACATGTTACATAATATTTGTATAGAATGAATCTCCTTTAATTAATCGCGTAGTTATTAATAACATTAAGTAGTAGTATTAATAACAATACTTGTATGTCAACTAGAACAGTAAGCAAACCTGTAAGTAAATCATAGCAGCGAGCGTGTTGCTGGGTTGCAGACGGAAAATTTTCTATTATAAAGTAACATCTAAGTAGTATCTAGTATAAATAACTCCTACTTAAATCTCTCATTGACATTAAGTTTTGGAAGCGTTCTTTAAAAGTACGGTACAAATAGAAAAAATAGTTTAGAATTAATCTGATTATACATATATAATATTTTTCACAGTTCCTTTAACATTGCTAGAATAAATTTTCCAACCGGTTGTGTGGATGCGCTCTTAGAACGCTGTTAAAACGAAATTGTTTTCTCTGATAAGCTATTTGACGGACGGGGCAGTAAAATAATGCTTCCATATTGTCACACTGCCTATAGCACTAGGTAACAGATTTATATCAGCTTGCAGATGAGCAGATTCCAGGGATACCTAATTATAACACGTTATTGCTTAGTCGGGCCTATTGTATGTACACACAAAGGAGTTCAGGTTTCACTTCAAATGGTTATTATGTAAGAGACACTGTCTTTTTTGTTTTTACAAATACGTAGGTATTCTTTTACTACCTACTCAAATGCATATTTGTGATACTTTTTACATATAAACGCAGAGTAATTAGTAATTGCAATTAAAATCTTTGTTGTGACACCTTTATAATAAAGTTATAACAAAAGGCAAGCTTAATGCTTAGTGACATTTTCTGTCGGTCGATCCTGGGTTAATGCTAAAGGTTTTTGGCAGGTGTAAATTGATTCGTTTTTTAAATCTGGCGGAATTTTAGTATCGTATCATCGCTTTCCCGTGTTTAATTCCCGTTTTAGAAATGCGGTAGATAAAACTACACTCTAACCCAGTTCTCAACGGTGACAACGCTTGTCATATAAAGTACAGTCCGATTTTAATTGACTGTAGGTATGTATACATATGTGTTGAGGAGATCATTCAATATCAAGTGCCCTTAATGTCAATTCACTACACGTTATTTTACGGTCCTGCCTCAGTTCTTTTAAAGTCGTCATACATGGTAGTCTATTAAATGTACTCTTGACCTGGCCTTCTTCGTTCTTCTAGTGCGTTTTCGATATGATCAAAGTATGTACTACACGCCTATACCCACATTCACACTCGCAATTACTGTGAAAGAAGATTTAGTGAACTAAGATTAACAATGGGATTATTATACCTTCAAATTAAAAATAACATTGAAATTACGTCGATTTAAAATTTAATGGGTACCATTTGTCACTGTAGGTGTATTTTGCTGCGACGAGGAGTATAGCCTGGTGAAGCATTTGATGGATAAGTACGATGCTTCAGTGCGCCCCGTGGAGAACTCCTCGCATCCCCTGCTGGTCACCTTCGGGGTGTCGCTGCATCATATTATCGATGTTGTGAGTACAGTAATACATTTTGAATTATGTTATTGTAACAGCTATAGTCAAAACCTATTAAATAATAATAGAATTTTTGGAAAAACCTGACTCAGACGTTAGGCATCCAACAATGTACCATTTAAATATAATAATAGTCAAAATATTTCGGGACTAATTTATACACGGCCACCTGAAACCAGATGAACGAGACTCAACTAGTCTTAAGATATCAAATATATGTATATATCAATAACTTCATAGCCGTAACTTCACCCGCTATTATGATTTTGATACTGTAACTCTCAGTGTATTTATTCACGTACAGGGTATTCATATGAAAATAAATTCAAACAATCTCTTCTAATTCAAGCAATTAATAGCAACCCTAAATAAATCTCTACATTTATTTAAACTATATCTGGCACAGACGATTACTTACTACACTTGTAACTCTACTAAATCAGTTCTAATTGTTCAAGTTATCGTACTATGGTGCCAATATATGTGCCAATGCATGAAGATTTGGCAAATGCAAAAAACTTCCAAACAAAGAGATCTTCCAAAACATATTTTTTGACATTTCCCACCTTTAGTCCCATACCAGATCTCCAATGGATACCATGGACACATAGAAAAACAATTCCCCCTAAATACGAAGACCCAAGACGGATAATTCAATTTATCATTTTGAGATACCTGCGCGGTTGATCGGCGCCGGCGGAGAGCGTGTTGCCAAACTTCACTTGTGAACTCAAATTACGTGTATGTAGTACCTGCGTACGGTACCACGGCAGTAGTTTGTGGTTGCGTTACGGTTATATGTGCACTATGTGCTTCATGCATAGAGCACTAATCTATCTATATAAACACGGCAACTAAACTTAGTAATAAAAGTAGATAGTAGTTACATGTTATGTTAGTTATCGTGTGGTTAAAGTCATGTCAATATCATCAGGTTGTTGAAACCTGAAAAGAACTATGTAGGATTATAAGATTACAAAGTGTCTTTATATATGTATTTTAATTAAGCCCAAGAACAAAAACCGTAACACATATCTTTGATCTACATAGAATTTTCTGTAAATAGCAGCGTCCCGAAAATGTCGTTGTGGTGAAATAACTGCTAATCCTATTTTTGTCCGTAAAATGAATTACTGAAATAGCTGACATTTTGGCATATTTTTCTTAGTCGAGCCCGTTGATTCCCCGGGGATACAATTAAACAGTCCAGCGTACTTTGAGATAAAAATCTGCGAGAGACATCATGATAGGATTAATTTACATTCTGATTGAATTTTTGCAATTACTCGTGTTTTTTGGCTGGCTATATTTTTTACAAAGAAACTTCACCCTTGGTCAAATTATGAAACCGATACTTCAATAAATTTGGCACACTGACATTTTAGGACCTGGGTTGATTTCACCTCTCGTACCACGTGAACTTAATCCCTAACATTTTTTATCGTCTGTCGCAGGTGCGCAGCTGTCTCCATTTGAGAATTCGGTACTTAAATTATTCAAATTTATTCATATTGAATATTCTATCGTACATGTCTACATTATACAATTTTTCGTTACATATTTTCGCCGATTTCTCCTGTTCAACATTTATTATATATACCAACGAGATTATTAATATCTACATACATATTGATGTGATATGTTCTTACATATTTCATATTTACATATTTATTTTTTATCTATCGTTGATGAACAATTTTAAAACAGTATTTTAATGGTGCTCCAAGACATGGAATAAATTGTACACAAAAAATGACTGTTCAATTTCTATAATCTTCATACATATACTGCTGACGAGCAATATGTGTATCGTTACCAAATCAGTATACCTATATGCATTGAATCTTACAACATGCTTCCATTTGCTTGTTACGTAAAATGCATGCGAATAGACAGACACCAACATGTTTAGTTGTTAAAAATACAACTTAAACAATCAATAACATCAGCATGCCAATTTCGTAATGGTGCTGAAGATGCTATCTTCATCAAGCGTTATTTATTATCGAGGTATCGTTTCTATAAAAATTAATTTGTTTTTGTATAAGTTACCAGCGCGTCAATTTATGTGCCTACTTATATCGTAACAAAGTAAAAAACAACAGTGTAAGTTTGAAGAATGAAATAATTACATTTTAAATAGTTGGTGAGTTAAGATCAAGTTGAGCAACATAATATTCTTAGCATTTGCTACAGAATCCTAAGGACATTATATTTATTTGCTGAAAGAAATTTCATATGGAAATAAGCAGTAGGTACATTTGTGTCGGTCCCTTTCTTTTTTGCTCTGTATTATTTACATCTTTGATTTATACATAAACTATAAATGACAATAATAAAAATAATGGCGTCATGTTACACGACTATATATAAAAATCATCGCCATGGCGAATAGCAGTCTAGGTATGTTTCCCTAATGCAGCTAGTTTAAATGGCTGTATATTTGCCCTTGGCTTTATAGCGCATCACAGAGAAGCTTAGTGTGGAGTGTGACAGGCTATTTAGGATGTATTATTAAAAGTAACGTATTTGTAATGAATGGCTCATCGTCTATAATGTAAATATTATTTTCAATGGCTTTCAATTTAAAAATTCCATTTACTTATATATACACCGTCGCTGACTATAGTTTCATAACTCTCATGTATGTTGTAGCATACTTTCATATCAAAATAATGTTACCTATAATTTCAGTGGGATATTACACATTTCCGTTGCGCCCGCCTTACTTAATTTTATACGTTCGTTGGGAAATAAGGTTTTCTTCGGCAAACAGAAAAATTGAGTTTCTATTATAGCAATTTCGCTACCAACTTACTGGAATGATTGTTTAGCAAAATATGTTTTTCGTGTCACCTTTTAAAATACGTGACATGAATGACAAATCGTATCTCTCGCAAACTATTAGATCAATGTAGTATGTATAACGTAAGATTTCCTGAGAAAAAATCGTAATTTGTTAATTACGATTTTTTCTCGGCCAATTGGATTTCTATATGAAAGTAACTTTAGATCGCAAGGCAAGTGCTTTCTTACATCCCTTACATCGTTGGCATAAAATTTCTACGATCTTAAATTTATTTACGAAGTCGCACTAAAGCAACTAAGTAAAGTATATCGCCGGCTTGGGCAAATGCGGAGAATGTCCTTTGTTACAAATGGAAATTACTTGTTTCTCAGTTTTATTTAGCAAAAGAAATAATTTTTATCGCTATAGTATCTATATTGAAGACTGCAGATGTTGCATCACTTATCCATTGACCCAGACTGCCTAAGGAACTTAAGCGTTGGGTGCGGCTGAACTCATCAATCTACCATCGCATCGAGCACTATTAAGTTGAAAAATTGAAAGCTTTACATAATATTTTGTTTCATTGAGATAATTTCTGTTTCTGTTTCTGAGAAAAAAGATCCTGTAGTCATAAACGGCAGATAAACAGCGTCTTTATGTCATTTTTGTGAGACATCTATTTTTATAAAACAATATAAACCTTAAAATTACAAATTCTAAATGTTATAAAAATCTCCGTCATAATGAAAAGTAAACATAATTGTAAAGATCGTATATTTTATCATTGTATATTTTACACAGTGGTTTTGAGTTTCATAACAATTGTGTCAATTAAATGCTGTTCTAAAGAAATTGACAAAAGTAACATTCTAATTATTTCGAGAGAAT
This sequence comes from Agara michaeli, assembly GCA_018245675.1. Taxonomy (NCBI): domain Eukaryota; kingdom Metazoa; phylum Arthropoda; class Insecta; order Lepidoptera; family Hesperiidae; genus Agara; species Agara michaeli. The sequence goes on along the minus strand of DWDX01001182.1, from coordinate 1,838 downwards.
CTTAATAACATGTTCAACAGTTGAAGAGAATAACTGTGTAGATTAAGACAAACTTCTGCCTTCCGTTGTACTCACTCGGTAAAACTTGTTCCTCTCGCTCCAAATGTTGTATATCTCTGATTTCATGCCAGTTTGAGATTGAAAACTTTATTAAATAGAAAATTCTAAGCTCAGTAAATTCTAAGACAATATAAATGTTATAAAAATAAACTCTGACTCCAAATTAAGCTACTAAACATCTGTGACATGGTAACCGGACAGCTGATAAATATATATGTTATGTATTACGGTTATTGATATTTTTATAACACCCGTGCTCACTAACAACACAAGTGTTTGTTTTGGTAGAGAATCGAACCCACGAGCACGACCTCCGGTTTAGCAGTCAGGTTGTCTTACCACTAGAGCAAGAGGTCTGTTATGCTTAAAAGTCAACATTCAGCCACATTCCCGCCGCAATATTGTACATACTCTTATATATCGCTGTAACAGTCGAGAGGATCAAAATACAACTTGATTGAATTAAATTAAACACTAAACACTGATATCTGAGTTAGCTATAACGCAAGTGTCCCTCGCGTAGTTTTGAATAAGAAAGGCTATTTTAAAACATAACAATTTTATTTTCAATTTGCATTGACAGTACCTGTAACGAATCTTAGATTTTATGGTAATAAAAGATGATTCACGAAACAGCTTATTTCGTTTTCTAGAATATTGTCCATATTATTAGGTCATATTGTCACTTTTGTCGGTGGTTGTAAAATTTCTAAAATGCTATTAAATTTATCAGTATTGATGGAACAGCAAAGGGACCGTTCACACGGGATACCTTATGCGCTATAACCAATTTAATGAAAACATTTTTATCGCATTCGTGGTCGTATGAGCTTTTCCCTTTGCTTCTGAGGTACGGATGACTATTAAAAAAAGAAACCCTACCCTATCACAAAAGTTTCTAATTTATTTCTAATTCTTACGTATTAATATATTTAAGCTCGGGACTGTACCTATTATGTTAAAATCGATCAAGCCGTTTAAGCCATATACACATACATACACTCGAAACTTGAAAACCAGCTTTCTATCGCTTATATTTGATACTTGATGCTCTCTGACTAACCCTTTAAAGACCTGGCTTGGTTGTACAATAATAATGAATATAATGTTCCAACAAATATAATGATACTTATGAAATTTCATCATAAACGATTGAGATGTTTCTGAGAAACCAATTATATATTATCTACTATTACAAGTACGTAACAATAAAGTATAGTGCCATCTGTTACTGAGTAGTGAGCAGCCGATATTTCCTAAATTACGATCAGACGTACCCGGCATCAAAAGATAGAAATCCCTTTACGTATAGATCAGTTTGACCTATCACGGTCTAATTGAGAACACGTTCGGTTGTAATAACATCGACGTTGCGTATACAGCAAACAATCATATTAAAACGGTAGCTAATTCTAAAGACTGTCATCGTATTACACGTAAGTTATTTACATAGAGACTATTTTTAAGGCCGTCAAAATCTTAAGATTCTTGCGTACGATTAAAAAAATCATAATAGACTAACTGATAATAATAAATAATTTATAGAGATTCAAAATTCACAGTGGGAATACATTTGGCAGTGTTATCCCTAGAAGAAATTTCGCACCCACTATCAGCACGCCTCAAATGGCCGGATGTACGCCACCTCGACGCAGTAGTCCCATGAGGCCTGTTTACGTAGATGGAAAGTCCTCGAGGCCTGCAAACACAGTGTGAAAAGCCAACCGTAGTAATAGGAGTATTATTATTTGCTATTTGCTATAATTGTACCATCACGT
>DWDX01001181.1:0-20067 GCA_018245675.1 Agara michaeli | reverse complement strand
ATCCCCTAAGGGGTAGGCAGAGGAGTGTAGTACACCCCCACATTTCACCAGTTACGTTTAAGTCCCACAATGGAATACATTTTGCTAATATTTTTATCCTGCATTATGGAAAATATATTCTCTATTCAATGGTACAGTTGGTAAAGCAAGAGGACTCTTGCATAAAATGGAAAATCCATTTTCCCTAAATCTTACGTTATACTTAATCATATTCTGTTAATTCTAAACCTGAGCTCTGCAACCTGCACCTAAAACTTCCTTCTTTACAGTAATGAATAAAAAAAAATATGGAAGTGTTGTTGAATCTCTTCCAGTTGTGAAGTTTTTCAATACTATCTGTTATTGTGTTTAATGTTTAGTTTTAATAACAGAATAACATACATACATAGCAATCTGCGTTTAAAAATTCTATTCCTTAATTGTATATCCTGTATGTTTTGAACATGAGTAAAATGTTCACTGATATGTTATGAAAAAAGAGTTGTAAATGCAGGAATCCTACTGATTATGTTATTTTTTACAGTTATATTATAAGAATGAAGGAATTTGAGAGGGAACGCCGTCTTCGGCTGAGAGAAAAGCGTCTTGTTCGAGCTGCCTGATTAGTAGTGCAATTGGATTCTTTATTTAAATGTAAATACAAAGCAATAAATCAATAGCTGTTAAAACTTTCCCTGTTTTATTTTAAGAATTTTGTTTGTAATAAACAACATTTATGGCATAATATGATTATATATCATTATAAATAGTTGCAATTTAAATATATATAATATAAAAAAGTTAAATTTTCATAATCTGTACATTAAAAATTTGATTATGTATTGTAAAAAAAAACGTAACATCACACCTGTATTGTATTGTCTTGTGGTTATATTGTTGCTTTCAAAACCATTTATTATTTAGGAACAGGGATAGATCATAATGATATATGGAATGATATATAGATGCAGATATATGGAATTATTATTGTTTTTATATTGTGATATTTTTTTTAAACCTAAAATATAGTTGTACCCATTATTCACATATTACACATTATATAATACTGTAAATTGAAAATAATGATTAATAATATATCTTGGGACACTCATACAGCCCTCGAATTCCACACTAGCCAGAGCCTGTACTATGGTAACCAGACAGCTGATAAATTATATATATACATACTATAATAATATAATACTTATATAGATATTTTTATTATACCCAGATACAGACCAAACAAATGTTTTCAGCTTTAAACTATTTGTCAGTATCCACTCAACCAAGAGGCCATTCGCAAATTGGTCTAAACTTGCGGTACTGGATCCATGAATGTGCAAGTAAATCTAAATAAATCCAGTATTTGTTTCAACAGATAGTAAAAGTTGTAAATATATGGTTTATATAAAGTCCAAAACCGATAATGGAATGCCTAAAATATTTTACCACATATTTTTTCTCACCACACTGGTTTGCAGTACATATAGTATGATTGATTTTTCCAAACAATATCATAAAAAATTAAATGAGAAACCAATGGGTAGCATTGAGATTTAATAAGCTCAGCAATATTCATCGTTCCATAGAGATATCATAATGTGTAAAATTTAATCTTTAGTTAAGTTATTTGTGGCATTAGATATTATATGCGTTTCGAAAACTTTCTTGAAAAAATAATTTAGACCATAAACAACAACTTTAGTGACAACACTCTTAGCGAAATATTGATGTTGCCATTAATTAAAATACCTGTTGGTGTAAATTTTACTCTATTGACATTTACGTGCAAGAATTTGTTTTGTTTGGAGGTTTCAAAGCTAAAGATCAGAATGGGTATCGGCGTTTGCAGAAATTGTCAAGCAATAGTAGATCTTATAATCTACCCTCATTTAAGCAGTCATTGTGCCGATTTGTAATAAGTCTAACAATTTTTGTAAACACGCTTGTCGAATACACAAAATTTATATGTATAATAGGCAAATGCTATTTATTGCGGAAGTAATGGCTTCCTAAAATTTAATTGCGGTTATTAATTGTAAGCTTTAAATCAAAAGCTTCGAGTAAAATAAGTCGTAGTAACTAATCTTTTACGAAGCAACTGTGTGCTTATGACGATTAGTTGTTTCGTCCGGTATCTTAAGTCCTAATAAAAGCAGCGTCTCGTAAAATCCGACAAAGAGTGATCATAAAAAATGATATTGTTACGCGTACGAAATTAATAAATAACTTTTATGATGATATCTTACCTCCTAATATGTTTTAGGGACTGTTTCGTTAAAAGACGGCACTAAAGTGATGTGTGAATGCAGATATAGTGAATATGTATGAGACTTATGAGAGGTAATTTATGAGGGCTGTCTATAGTGATTAACTATGGGTGACAAGAGTTCATCTAGGCGAAAGAAAAAGAGCCGGGTGCAAGAGGAGGATAGCGATGACGATTTGTGGGACAGCGAGGACGATGATGATACAATCGCCAGAATCCAGCGCGCCCACTTTGCTCAGACCGCGGCTATGAACAACCGGCGGCGAGCCCCCGTGCGACCGCAGCGCATGAGCAACAAAAGGAAATTGGAAGCAGTTAAAAACTTTCACGATTTTACTAAGAAACTCAAAAAAGACACCGGTATAACTATTCGTAGTTTAGTAGGTAATAACATATTGGAGTTGAGTGAGTTTTCCAGTGAGGATAGTAACTCTGACAGTGATGGGTTATCAGAAGAAGGTGAGTTTGTTGTTAACCCAAATGCAGTGCAGGAGTTGAATGAGGAGAATGAGAGTTATATCGATCCTGAAACAGGGGACATTGTGGCAGGAAAAATGTCTAGTCGGAAAAAGTCTATTTCAAAATCACCAGTTCCACCGCTAGAGCCCGAGTGTAGTGCACCTCCGCCAAAAACACTTTCAATTAGTGATATTATTAATGAAGATTTGGACTTGTCTAAAAACGTTGAAATAGCTGAGGTAGAAGAGAGTGATATATGTCCTGAAAAAGATTTATTAAATCTGAAGGAAGAAGATAGCAATAGCCAAGACTTTGATATGAAGAAGTTAAATGAAATGGATGAAATTAGTGTGAAACCAGTCCAGCCGGAGGGTGAAGACAAATCTAATGATGAGCAGAAAATGGAATCTGACGAAGAGGTAAAAATTTTAGTATTCTCTCTCTATAATTCATATAACATGACTTCATTTATCATTAGTATATGATCTCAGAAGTGTTAAAAACGTTTTAGTTTGAAATTATTTTGTCTTAACGTTACAATTGCTAAATTCAGAAGTAGCTTAGAGAAATATTGAATATTGACGTTAAGTCCAGATTTTGAGGTTGGATTTTTACATTAAAAGTTAACATATTATTGAGATGACACCTTCGACACAGTCACATGCCCGAAGTTATTTGTTACCCAACCTGAAATTAGCCCAATTCTCTAATTGTGTAGTTTTAGTGGCAAATTTCTTGAGTGTTTCTAAGCTTTCTGAAGTGCATTATAATCATTGTTAACATTGTTAATTAGTGATACTTATGATTATTAGATACTACATGTTAGACTATATTAGATATGATAAGACAGATTTAAAAAGATTATTAGAAAGGTTAAACAACAACTTCAAGCTCCACCAATATTCAACTGATAATTCTCTACTTACTGTGAGCTAATAAGGGTTAAGAGATTGCTTGCTTTTAGCAAGCATGTCATTGCTACAGGTATTATACCTGTCTTGTATCACAATTGAATTTATTATATTGTTGCTCTTAATGTATTATCATTTATTAGGTATGTTATATTCCAGAAAAAACCAGCAAACCCAGGTGCATTAAATGTCCGCCGTAATATCAGAGAGGTCATGGACGAGAAGAACCTCGATGCATCTACGTTAGCTGCTCAGAGGCAGGAGTCTGAACGTCTTGCCCGGGTTCAGGAACAACAAAGGATAATTAGAGAAGTATGTCAATTATAAACCTGTTTATCATTAATTATAATATATATATATATATATATATATTTAAGTCATCATTTATGTTTCATGTATATAAATTGCACCCTGAACACTATTTCAGTGAAGTTTTAAAGATAAAGGAACTCTTGGTCTGTCAATAAAACATCTGTTTTCACTGCATGTACTATGCACCGTATCATGTTGGCAAATCATAAGTTAATTTGGTGACTAAATTGTATCTGTAATAGTAGAGTAAACATTCTGTAAAGATACAAATTTTGTAATTAATTATGGAACTGATAAATTTTGATATGCAAATTTATTTACAATCTCTGACTGACATTTGACTAGGACAAATGGTGTTTTTTAGGAAATAAATGATTTTTAGTCTTCCCGCTCATGATTATATATTTTTAATAGGTACAAAGACAAATAGCAATAAATCGGCAAAATAAAATTCACCAGAAAACATTATCCCTGTTGCAAGGTGGATCATCATTATTGAAGAAATCAACTGGACAGAAACTAAAGTATGTAAATATATATCCGTATATTTTACTGCAAACTGTTTTCATATATATAACTTAACTGTGTTATAAATGTCCGCTGGGGTTTAATATATGTATTCTTTCAGCTTACCCAATACAGTCTTAGTTAAACTGCCTTCAGGGGAAATAAAAAAGACGACTATGAAACAGGGACAAGTTGAAGTGACTAAAGTAATAAAACCTGGACCATCAGGCCAGAAAGTAAAGAAAGAGGTATGTAATTCTATCTTAGTTCCAGTCAAATCATAGGATTTTGGCAAACTTTAGCTACATATATATTTTATATATATCTGGCCTTGTGGTTGATTAGTTAGTGATCCTGACTGCATAACCGGAGGCCGTGGGTTCGATTCCCACCAAGGATAAATATTTCTGTGATGAGCACATTTGTTTTTTCTCTCTGGATGTAACATCAATACCTATATAAGTATTGTATTGTATGTGTGTATGTATATTTATCAGCTGTCTGGTTACCATAACACTATATACTATATTAAATTGGAATCGGATAGCTGTGTGTGGAATCGTCCTCAGCTATTATTATTTAAAAAAACAACAACATACCATCACGCCAGGTCCCTAACGGGATAGGCAAAAAGCACCGAGTGCCAAATATAAATATATCTATTATTATTATAATATTTAATACATACATCTGTAAGTTTTTAAATGAAATTGAATTAAAAGAATAGGATACTGGCTACCTAATACTATGTAGACCCTTTAGTTCTTGTATATGTTAAGTGTGTAAAAAATAATTTGTTCTTCTTGTAGTATGCTTTTATTTTATTAGAATACCTCTTGTTACCATATTATATATATGTATTAAACAAAAAAATGCCAAACATTTTCAGGTTGTTGAAATAGTGGATAGCAGCAGTGGCGAAGAATCATCATCTTCTTCTTCTGATTCTGATGATTGTATAATGCTCTCTGATTCAGAAGTTCCACCTAGTCCCGAAGCAGACGAAGATCCTGGTAATTCAGGTATTTAAGTATTTTCTAACTAGTAACTTACGCTTTGCACAGTTGACTATAACTGTGAATTTCAATACAAATTGTTAACTCAAAAATTCTCAGTTTGCAAAACAAAAAAACAATGAAAAACCTATTACAACATATTTATATATAAAGTTATACATACACATACATATATACAAGATAATTGTTTAATATCTTGCTAATTGATTTATAATTGTTTAATATCTTGATAATTGCTTGTTTAATCGTAAAACCAAAAATATTAACATTTTCATTATTACATGTAAATTATTAATTATTTTTGCAATCGCGATTTTGTTCCTGAATATTTATTATCGCATTAATGAATTATCAGAAATACATGAATTTATTGAAAATTAAAATATTATAGCATAATTTTTAATGGCTTATTTATAACGAAATGGATTTTATTACAGTAACCAGTTACAAAAACACTTAGTTTCCAATTATTTTCGTAATCAATAGGGCAATTTTCAAGAAACCCATCAAAATATACAAAAATATATTTACAAAATTTTCTTGCCTAATAATATAGGATAAATGGATCTGTTATAATTCGGAAACATGAAATTGTTGTTTTTTTCGGTTAAGGTCTTCATGTAAATGACACATATAATACTCCGGATGAACAGGGCAGAGTTCTGATAAATATTGGTCATCCAGAGAGTGAGGACGACATTTTCCTAGCACCTCAGATTGCAAGAATTATCAAGCCCCATCAAGTATGTCCTCTTAAATTATTACTAAGCGACTCTTTTATTAATAAGTGGCAGTTGTTTTTTTCATCTTACATTTTATGATTCCATGATAAATGAATTTCAGATTGGTGGCGTAAGGTTTTTATTCGATAACATCATAGAATCGGTGGAAAGATTCTCGACATCAACTGGTTTTGGTTGCATATTGGCACATTCTATGGGTTTGGGGAAAACATTACAAATTGTATGCTTCTGTGATATATTTTTACGACACACAAACTCTAGGACTGTATTATGCATTATGCCTATAAATACTCTTCAGAATTGGGTAAGTTAAGTTAATATTATTAATAATATGCAAAATAAATTTCAATGTTTAATTATACATATTTACTTTTACAAAATTTAACATACTATGTCATCTTATGGTATTGGAAATAGAATGTTTGGAAAAGTTTTGCAATAAATACAATAGACAAGTAAATGGCCTCGTGTTCGAGTGGTTAGAGACCCTGACTGCAAAACCGGAGGTCGTGGGTTTGAGTCCCACCCAGGACAAACATTTCAGTGATGGGCACATGTGTTTGTTCTATGTCTCGGTGTAATAAAAATAACCATATAAGCATTATATCATATGTATATCAGCTGTCAGATTACATTGCCTAATTTAGCATTAGATAGCCATGTGTAGAATTGTCCCCAGATGTTATTATTATAATTATTATAACTGGAAAGTGTTCTATTATACCAGTGAAATCTTAAACAATTTGGTAAATGGATGTCTATCTTTAGATGTGCTGAATAATGAAATATCAACCCCCACCACTTTGCAGGAGGGTCCTGTTGGGTTTGTTATGTTATTGCCTGGAATCGTCAGTTTTTAAATCTTTGATACTATTGTTCAGGTTGCTGAATTTAACATGTGGCTTCCAGTAGATGCTACGAACAGTCCCTTGGCTGTACACGGTGATGTCCGACCACGCCATTTTCCAATTTACGTTCTAAACGACAGCCATAAAACTTTACAAATGCGTGCCAAAGTAGTTAAGGTAATATAAAATAGTAATAAAGTATAAAATAATACTTAAGAGTCTATAAATTTAATATATGATAAAAAATCTTTGTACCCTTCTTTAAACATATTTTGCATACAGAGAAGTGTGAGATTTAGCAAAGTTATGGTTCATAGTAAGGAGTGTAGATATAATGGGTGTTACATATTCATTAAATTAATTCACATATTGTTTTTTAAATATGTAATATTTGTATACCATAATTTATATATTATACTAGTTTTTTCTTGAAAGAGAAACATACATACATACATCCTCACAAACTTTCGCATTTATAATATTAGTAGGATGTTAAGTATTGTGAAATTCTGGCTTTCAGGATTGGAAATCAACAGGAGGTGTTTTAATGATAGGTTACGAGTTATATAGGTTATTAAGTATGAAAAAAGATAAGAAGCCTCGTAAGAAAAAAGAGAAAAAAATTGATATTAAGCTTGAAGCTGAAAAAGAAGATAAGAAAATTGAAAATTTAAATGATGACACTCAGGTATACAATTAAGAATTGGTATCAAAATAACTTTTGCAAGACAAGATTGATCATAAAGTTTTTGTCACTTCATAGATAATATATAAGTTAAAAAAAATAGTTGTATGATAAAATTTAGCATCAATAAAATGTAAACACATCGAGAATGTTGGTCATATCCCTATGTCCTAGGGGTTGTATTGACCTGTAGTTACTATTATTCTGTGTCCCTAGCACACATCGCTGGCTTAGCGCCAGACAAAAATGTAGGTTATTAATATACACTAATCTTACAGGATTCAAAGAAGGTAGATGATATAAGAATTGATAAAGAAGAAGGGGATGTCGTTGGCAAAATTGAAGCAGAGATGAAGGATAAAGATGAGAAAAAAGATGATATAAATGATGAAGATAAAAAATTGTTGGATGGTAATCAGAATAACTTTATGTTTAATATATACAATATGTTTAATAAGTGCTACTAGATTATAACAATCGGTTTAATATGCCTATCCGTTTGATGGGCATATTAAACCGTTAGTTAGATTGTTATAATCTGCCGTTTACAGGAACATATATGAAAACATACCCTTAGCAACCTCGCTTTACTCTTTGATTTGCAACATCCTTAGGGCTTAGAGCACTAAAATATACCTATTTTTTTACACTGTGTACATTATTGCTTAAGAATTCTTATTTATGACCCAAACATTATCGACAAACGTTTCAAAATAGCATTGTTGGTCATTTGAAATGTTTTCATTTACTATTTTGTAGAAATGTACGAAGCACTGGTGCGTCCGGGTCCAGATCTTGTAATTTGCGACGAAGGTCATCGCATAAAAAATTCTCATTCCAACATATCTTATGCTTTAAAGCAGATGCGCACTAAACGAAGAATAGTTCTTACTGGTAAATATCTCTTTAAATGTAGAGTACTTCGACAGTATTTAAAACATTTCAGATTGTTGTTATATAATACAATATTTATATTTATAGGTTATCCACTCCAAAATAACTTATTAGAATATTGGTGCATGGTTGATTTTGTGCGGCCGAACTACCTCGGTAGTAAAACAGAGTTTTGTAACATGTTTGAAAGGCCTATACAAAATGGGCAATGCATAGATTCAACACCACAAGATATCAGGCTGATGAGATATAGAGCACACGTTTTGCATTCATTACTCGTAGGTTTCGTTCAAAGGTATGTTATAATTTATTTTATTACTATATTATCCTTAGGGTTACAACTACAAGTATATTCGCTATTGTCTCGCCATTCACAGACCACTTCTATTATTCGTACATATACAGGTTACATTTACTGATACTATTCTTTCTTTTTGTAAATGACATTCTTATCTTTGACATGAATATGTGCAGGCGATCTCATGCAGTATTACAATCGACGTTGCCTCAGAAGGAAGAATATGTGTTATTAGTGAGAATGACGCCGTTGCAGCGAAAACTGTACGATCGATTTATGAATGAGGTCGTGCGCTCGACGTCCGTTCCTAACCCATTGAAGGCTTTCGCAATTTGTTGCAAAGTAAGTTTAGTTTTGTATACTGGTAAATATACTAACCCAATAAATATAATAATAATAATAATAATATGGTCCCATATATACGTACACTAAACAAATAACGAATTATTAAATATCTACATTATTTTACATATATAATTTATGTTTCTAGATATGGAACCATCCAGATGTATTGTATAACTTCTTGAGAAAACGTAGCGAAGTAAATGCTGCAATTGAGGAAGATTTAGACTTGGAAGAAATAGGTGGAGTAACAAAAGCAGGCCGCCCAAAAAATAATAAACCTGGTCGAAAACCAGGCAAACCGAGAGTGAGTGAATGTTTATTACTAAATAAAATATTTTTATACATATTCTGGGAATGTAGTGGAATAAACGTAATAAAAAAAAGTCATAGCATCATTATAATTTACAGGGATCAACAAAAAAACCTGCAGCAACAATACAACCTAATATTACTGGATCAAAACCAACCCAACCAGATTCACGTAATTTTGGCGGTGCCCCTTATACATCGAATGGTCCATATGGCCCGCACGGTCCACCACCAACTTCTTACAGACCTGATCAATCTGACCGATCGTACCCATCTTTTCCACCATATCAAGGGCCTGGACAAGGATATTATCCCCCGAACCAGGGATTTAATCAACAATATGATAATTCATATTATCCTCAACAACAGCAACAACAACCTTATGGAAATAATTATACCAGTCAATATCCTTCTAGTAGTTCAGATAGTAATCAAGGTTATAGTCAAAATTACTGGGGAGGTGGTAATTATTACAGTAACACAGGATTTTATGGGAATACGCAACAATTTGGAAACAACCAACCCTCTGCTGATTTCACGAGCGCATCACAGCAATTTCGAAATAATGAAGGTCCCTCCGAGCCCAGGGTTAACCCTCCAGCATTTGGTAATACTCAATCTCCTTCACCATTAAGAGGTAACGCTCAGCAATTTTCAGGCAGTCAACCGCCATCAGATTTTAGAGGAAATCCACAGCAATATGTAGGCAATCAAACTACACCAGAGTTTAATAGAAATTCTCAGCCATTTTCCACAACTCAACCTTCCCCTGATATGGGCAGAAATCCTCAGACCTTTGTAGGTAATCAACCAGCTCCGGATACTGATAGAAATACTCAACCATACACTGGTAATCAACTTCCTTCAGATTTACGAACTACACCTCAGCAGAAACCTAATAATCAACAATCTCCGGACATACGAGGAAACCAACCTTTTACAAGTAATCAAGGACCTCTGGATTTTAGGGCCAATCTTTCTCAATTTCGCAATAACCAATCTTCGGATTTGAGATCTATCCCACAGCAGTACCCTACAAATCAAACATCACCAGAAGTAGCGGGAAATCAACAACAATATTCAAATAATGAGACAGCTTTAGACTTAAAGCCAAATCCAACACAGTATGCAAATAATCAACAGTTATCAGAAGTTAGAGGCAGTGGACCACTGTACACAAATAATCAGCAATCTACATCGGAATTGAGGAATAATCTACCACAGTTCCCTAATAATCAAGCTCAAGACTTTGCTAGAAATCCACAGTCTTATGGTAATAATTCGACACCATCAGAATTAAGAAGTAATCCTCAGCCGTTTGCTAATAACCAACCAGCTGCAGATGCTAGATTAAATCAGCAACATTATCCTAGCAACCAAAGCCCTGACTTCAGAGGAAACCCACAACAGTATCAAAGCAATCAACCTTCTACTGATTTTAGTCAACCACAATATACAAGTACTCAAGGTCCGCCTGACTTTAGGGGGAATTCACAATCTTATTCGAATAGTCAATCACAGTCAGAATTTAGAAATAATTCGCAGCCTTACGTCTGTAATCAACCTGGTTCAGATGTAATTAGAGGTGGTAATCCACCTGAGCACTTTGATGCACAGCCCTACCCGTCAAATTTTAATTCATCTCAAAGGGATCAATCATATCCTGGAGGGACATTACCGCCATATAATCAAAATAATCTTGGAAGTTTTGATGTGCAAGGTAGCAATCAAAGAACACCTTATCCAGCTTCCTTTCATAATACGCAAAGCTATGGAGAATACAATCAGAATCCGCCATCGGCATCTCCATACCCGAATAATCAGCCTTCACAAGTTTATTCAAACCAAAACTATTCAAGTTATTCAAGAAATAGTAACGCGTTTGAAAATTACACACCTTCATCAACTAACCAGTTTGGAAATTCATCGCAGACTTTTTCTGAATATGAAAGTCGGGTGCAAAATAATAATCAAACAGAACAGTCTGTTAAAAATGAACCTAATGTGGATCCAAATTACCAGGCTTTAGAGAAAAAATGTGATCCAGGTCTGCCCCAAAATTCTCGTGACATAGCTTACGGCAATGCAGTGTACAATTATTCACAAGCTAACCCTTCGATTTATCCTGAACAATCGGATTCTACTACATGTCAATATTCTAATTACGGTCCGCCTTTAGAAACCAAACCCCCTCTCGGTAGTGCCAGTTCTGGAAGCCCCATTACACCATGGCCAATTAATGAGACTCTAAAGACTGAAGTAGATAAAATTAAAGCTGAAGAAAAGCAGGAAATAAAATCTGAATCGGATGGCGAAGTTAAAATAGAAGATTTAGATACTAAGAAAATTGTAAAAGACGAATCCAATAAATGTAGTAATTTGGACAAATCATTAATGACCGTAATGCCTCCAGCGATTCAACCTTTTAACAAAATAAACAAAATGTCGCGGGTTGTGGCTGTAAAAAGTGACGAATCCGAAACTGAATTAGATGTTCCGAAAAAGAACAAACGTGGTCGCCCTAAAGGAAGTAAAAACGGAGATGGTAAATTGAAGCAAAAACTTAATCTAAAACCAAAGGGTAGGAAAGACCGAAAAACTTCCAAAGAAAAAATCAATGAAGATGCAGATGATACAGACGAGAGTGAAAAAGAGGAGAAGTTAAACAAGGAGGAAGAATTAGCATTAGTAAAAAAGGCTGAAGAAATGACTTATGACTGGGCCGCGGAATTATTGAAGGATTATATTCCAGGAATAATAGAAAATTCAGCTAAAATGGAACTGTTCTTTTACATTTTAAACGAAAGCATTAAACTTGGGGACAGACTCTTGCTTTTCAGTCAGAGCCTGTTTACACTAAATCTTATCGAAGATTTCTTAGAACGCAATTATATACCCGGAACCCATAGTCTTTGGGAAAGAAACACTTCATATTTTCGTAAGTATAACTTCGTAATACAAATAATACAATTTCCTAATCCACACTTATGTAACCTTTGATTAGTTACTACTTCGACTTTTCTTCACTAAAATATTTATAAATCCTCTCAATATTTAACGAGGCTGTATCCTATAAAATTACTTTTTACTTTCAGGTCTCGATGGTTCTACTCACGCGCTAGAGCGCGAGAAGTTGATCAATGAATTCAACGCTAACCCAAATATTTACTTGTTTCTTGTATCGACTCGCGCCGGTTCGCTTGGCATTAACCTCGTCGGGGCCAATCGAGTTATTGTTTTCGATGCTAGCTGGAATCCATGCCATGATACGCAAGCCGTGTGTAGAGTCTACAGGTAGAAAATAGATGTAGTAAATTGATCAAAAAGTAACAGTTTTCTTGTCTGTGTATAAAAAGTTTCCGATTCTCTATTACAAACCACCTAGTTAAATGTCCTTTCAACTATGCACCCATGTGCTTTTATATTTCAATAATCATAAAATTTAATGACCATGCCTTTTCGTTATACCACTATTAATACGAGGCAGTTTTGTTCTTCTTCACATAAGGTTATTTTGTCTTCCATTGTTATACTCGTGGTTCGTTACTACATTAAACTACTCGAAATATTATTTCACAACAATCTGAGAATACGGTGTATGATGGTACGATGCAGTATGGATCGCCCACCCTCGCACGAAGGAAACTACCTACTCTACAACGGATGATTGCTATTTTCCCTGTCATTACTTTATCAAACAGAGACCAAAATTATGTTCATCCCCATCTGCCCCTGGTATTCCAGTCTTATTTCATAATTTAAATTTTGGCTGAATATATTTTCTATGATATATGTACATATGTTACATAAAATTTATTACATTCAGATAGTTTGAAGAGTAAGAATTTTGTTTTATAAAATTGAAATGAGCACTATATAATAATTTACAGATACGGCCAAAGAAAACCATGTTTCGTATATCGTTTTGTCATGGACTGGTGTCTGGAGAAGAAGATATACGACCGACAGATAAATAAACAAGGGATGGCGGATCGCGTGGTGGACGAGTGCAACCCCGATGCCGTGCTATCTTTGAAAGAAATTACTAATCTTTGCTTCGATAATGATGAAAAGGTAATAAAAAATAACATTGCTCTATTTTGTTTATTTGAACATTTTCAACGAAAAACTCTTTTCTATTCAGTTTTATTATGTAGGTATGTAAAAATTGTGTAACCTTGAATGATGAACAATCAAAATAGATTTGTAATTTTCCAAATAAAAGCAATATTTTTTTTTCTTTATAGAGTTTTAAATGTATAATACATGTTTATGTAAATTTTATTTAATTTTCAGGAATCAGAAGCTAAAGACTTGTCCGAGTATAAGGACAAGTACGTAGATTTATTGATGCAAGGAATTATTTCGTTGCATGGAAAATTGCTAAGTAAAGAACCATTCCAACATGAATCTCTGCTGGTTGATAGGAAGGAAAAGAAGCTATCTAGTGCTGAAAAGAGACTCGCTCAAAGAGGGTACGAAATAAATATTCATTGTTCTGCTGAACAATTTTATTTACGTAGCTTTTATTTTCATTAGAAAGTTTTAGGCGATGTTAGTGTAAACTAATGAATATCTTAGCAAGGTCCTTGGTAACTCTACTAATTCCATAACATAATTCAGATACGAGTTGGAAAAGAAGGCCGCATCTGCACCGAAGCCGACGGGCGCGTACCGAACAGTGCGCGCAGCGGACGGTAGCCTGGTGCAGCGGCCTGTGGCGTCCGTGCGACCCATGCAGCACGCGGGCCACGGAGCGCGCTGGATCCCCGCCGACGTGTGGCGGCGCCAGGGAATGACTGCTCAGGAAATGACGCTGCCGCTTGGTAAGTACACACTCTCTTCTCTACATATCGTGTCATTGACAACCTCAAACTTATCCCAAAATGAATAATGACAGTATAGTAATAATATATCCAAATCAATTTCGATAGACAATGTTATCACGTCTCGGTGTGGTATCGCATTATTATGTTTAAATAGGGTAGTTCGTTTGTATGTGTAACTAGGTAGTTAGTTGATTTTACTTGTTGTTGTTACAGATGTGGTAATACCGACTAATTCGGCTGAAAAGACAAACATTGTGTTAAAGGCAGGTCAGCGAGTTATGGTGCTCAAGTCGCCAAAGGGTATATATATGCAGTTAGAATCGGGAAAAATAATTGCTATTAAAACTTCCCTAAAAGGATTACAGAAAGGAATTGATAATAAAGACAGCCCAGTGGGAAAGAAAGGTAAGTTATATTGTTAGTTCATTCTTCACAAACCAATGTAAATTAATGATTAAAGGAATCTTATCAACATTTCTTTAGTTATAGGAGCCCGTCCATCTTCTACGAATATACCAGGATCATTGAAAAATAACTCTGCTATTACCATAACGTCTAAAACAGGCCCTAGACCAGGATTTAATAGAATTATAACTAGACCATCTTTAGTACAAAATAAATTGGTCAGACCTATGGTACCAGGTCAAAAATTAGCGGAAATTCGAAATAGACTAGGAGAATTACGGTCTTATTCACCAATTCGTGGAAGATCTCCTATACCTCAAGGGCGGTTATTACGTCCTAATTTACCAGGCTCTGTAAGTATAACTAGAATACCCAAGGAGATAAAGAAAGCTGACAGTGATAATGATGGATCCACGGCTAATAAAACAAGCACTGGTTCTGAAGAAGATGCCCAAGTTTTAGACAGTGACGACGACGTTGAAAGTTTTACAGCAGATTCTGATAAACTCGATAAGAATACAATAAGTAATCCGCCCAATCAAGAAAACGCAGAAAATAAGACCATAAATATTGACACAGAAAGTATAACCGCTCAAACAAGCACAACAGATAATGACCCAACTTATCGATCTGATGCTGAAATTAACGATAATAACCAGGTAAATATTGATAAAGAAAAACTGACTAATGAAACACCACAAATAGTTTTAACAACTGATGAGAAATTGCCTTCTGAAGAAGCTCTAGAAAATAAATCGACAGAAGAAATTACAGATCTATCGACGACTTCACAAAGTAGATTAAGTATCGAAAACCCCCAGTTAAACCCTATTGAACCGATTGAAAGAAAAATTAATTTATTAAAGAACTATAGACATCAACGTCCCGGTAGTCGACCACAGACTGAGTCAAGTTTGAGTCAGCTAGAAAAAACTGCCAGTGCTCTAAACAACGAAGGCGGACCAGATTTTCGAAAGAATTTGGACGATATCACACAATCGTACTCTCCAGGTCTTGAAGACAAATCAACAGTGAAATCGAAGAAGAAAAAATCTCCAATAAAAACCCCGAACATACCTGAATCTCACAATGATATGCTACCGAGCATTGCGAATATGTCTCATAGTGTATCGAATTTACTCGGAAATCCGAGCAGTACCATGTCTAGGAAAGTTGAACCTGCACTGCCTCATATGGTATCACCTATTAGTGCTCAACCAATTTTGTCTAGTCACAGTAATAATCCAACTTTGCCCCAGGATATTTCAATAATGAGTTCAAGGGGCCAGTCTCTTGGTTACAGTATTCCACAAAATTTTAGTACAAGCCCACTTCCTTCAATGCCACCGAATATGGGACGTAGTGTACTGTCTTCATCTCCCAGCTTAGATGTGGGAAAAATTCCTGGCGTCTCTCCGATGTCTACACCCGCTCAGAGTTATCCTCCTGCTAATCCACTGCCAGAACGACCTTACGGCCAATATCCAGGTAAATATTAAACTAGATAACTTTAACTAACCTTAACGTAAATATCCATGAGTGCAATTAGTATAATGTTGGTATTAAATGCTGCCAATTAAAGTTCTACGTCTTTTTAAAGTTTACCTCCGTATGACTACTACTAAATTTTCGTATTAATTTGTGGTTTAGGTTACGGGATGGGGTTTGGAGCGTATCCGAGTGGGTGGGAATACGGCGGATACGGCGCGGCACCGCCCTACTACCCGGCGTACGGTGCGCCGTCGTTCGCAGCCGCCACGCCGCCCAGCGCACACGCGGCGCTGGCGCCGTTGCCCGCGCACGCGCACGTGCCGCACCCCGCGCACGTGGCACACGCCGCGCACCCCGCACACCCCGCTCAACTCCCCGAAGGCTACATGCCACCTAACTCTCAGTGGTAGCAAGAACGAACGACAGTTATTGACAAAATAGTGAAGTTCTAGAAGTCCTCATGCCACATAAAGTAATTAGTACTTGCATGTGTGTTCCAGTGAGTGTTTCGTGACGATTGTTTTGTGTACGTTTTTGACTAGATTGATGTGTTCGGTCCGTCGCTAGAGTAGTCCCCTTTCTCGTTGGCTCGACGGTCGTGTGAAAGTATGTCTGTATTATAATTGTAGTCGTTTTTCTATTTATGTATATTAAAAGTTAATGAATTTACCTGTTTAGGCGTTTATCGTATTCGTATCCTGTACTAATCGGTTTACGTTTATTTCTGACAGACTGAATTGTTTTAAATATGAAACACGCTTGTACATTTGATCCACATTATACGATAATTGTATATTTAATTTTACGTAGCGAATGTATGAATATTCGTAAATGAGATTGGTTAAATCTCCTTTTGCTCGAGTACTTATCAAAAGTATACGCACTTATTTATCTGAAACATTGGAAACTTTTTTTTATACATGCGAATATTAAGGATAAAGTATTTTATAACATTTAATGTAGAGAACGATATCAAAATTTTACTCCACTAGCGAAATAATGATAATTGCAGTCTTTTTATTAATGTGGCTATGGATCGGTAAATGGATGTGATATGTTGCTAATCCAATCTAAGTTAATTAGTAATAAGAAGTATTTATCGTTTAATTAGTCTAGATAGGAACCGTATTGATTTATTAGATTTTAGCGATCTGGTTTTTCTCTTGGTAATTGAACGCAACAGTTATACAGACCTTTTACATATTATGATAGTTATTCAAATCACATAATAATAGATGTAAATCCAACACATACGCATTCCGGATAACTGTTGGATCTTGGATGTTTCTTATTAAAGTGATCTGAGTATGCTAGATCTTCTATTGCAAAATTCATTTTATTTGTTTATAACGAAATGCTTCTTATGACACCAAAGAAGTTTCATCATAAACCTGAAGAGGATCATTTTAGATTTGGCATTTCATGTCGATTTGCTATGCAAATGAAAAATGTTTACTGTGTAGGTTTCAAGTATGAGAAGTTCTAGTGGAAACGATGTATTTACATTCTATTTTTAAAGTAGCATTTTTATGTGTTTTGTTGAAATTAGAATGTGACTCGTATATAAACAGCGTAATCGTCAATTATTTTGTGTGGTATAAAATATACTCTTCTATGTATGCCACATCTGTATCTCCATAGATTGTATTCACATGAATAATTTAAATTCGTACAATAGGTGTATAATATATTGCATTTGTGTAGTAGATACTATTCCATACGAAGTGTACTATTTGAGGGTGTTCTTTTCAAAATGATAGAAACGATAAAAATAAAAATGTAACCTTTAATTTTGATACACTTTCCACCTAAGAAGCTCTTCTTTTTTAATTATACCGATTTCTGTAGATACCTCTTTATCTTTTACAACTATTTAATATATTCATTTACATTGTAATTATTAGTTTTTATTTGTAATTTTTGCCTAAGATAACACGGTCATTTTCTTGAAGAACTGAAAAGTATAGTTCTCGTCCATACTATTGTTATCTCTAAACGTGTTACTGACTTTAAAATGAAAATTGTCAGAGAAAGGCTTAAACTTGTACTCTTTAATTAAAATTGTTTTACAGTTTAAATATATGTGGACCTGTTCAATGGTGAAATGTATGTTAATAGCATAGTAGTACTTACATAACTCAACATCAAATTCAATTCATTCGTTCGTGGCCTACACACAAACAGTTCATTCAAAAGTAAAAGTTCATTTAAAAGTATTAATGAAATGAAACATCAAGGAAAATGAAATATGGGAGACCCTTAAGGAAGGACGCTTCTTTGGCTTCTATAATATAGTTTATGAATGAATAATGCAAATAAATCATTATTAATTATTATAAAAACTAGAAATATAATTACAAACTCCATCATAGCTGCAACATACGACAGCAATTAAGTCTATGTTAGGTTGACAGGTTTCTCTTATGGCTATTCGGCCTCGCTTCAATCCGGAAAGCTGAGCCACAACACGTTCGATAGGAATCTTCGTAGCAATGCAGGGTAGTACAATGCACTTTGTAATTATTGTTCTCCATTGAGGTCCACGTATATTTAACATTTTTTATAGCCGTTTCAGACTTGGACGAGAATTTTTAGGAGATGGAAAATGCAAAACTTATTATGTTATACAAATAGAATATCGGTTAAGACTTGTACATTGTTATGGTGTACCTAATTTCTCAAATTTTTTACAATTTAGCTAAATGTCGCAAAAAAAACTTGTAATACTATTTTTTTACTTCAAATTGTATCGCTTACTGTCACGGTTACAAAATGAATGGCCTTGTTCTTATTTGTTTGTCCTTATTATTTAATGCATACATATTTAAAGTGAGAATCGGTTTTACAGTGAATTTGAGTTATACTTCTTGCAATATAAACATCGATTTCATTTAAACTTGTTGTTCAATTTATGTTTAAAAAAAAATCAATTCAATCGAACACACTATAATAATGATTTATCTCTCTTAATAATTATTATTACACTACAATAGAAAATTCGTATTAAAAATAGCAATTTATAAAAACCAATTTTTCAATTTTCTGTTCGTCGTTACAGTTTCACATTATATTACAAAATAAATATTATTTTTTATGTTCCTTAGAGGCAAATTTAAACAAACGAATATTTAAATTTTCGTTAGATATTATGAAGCGAGTGAACATTGTATATATTATGTAGTTACGTTCGTAGCGCCCCAGGGCATCGGGGTGGCGTTGAGATTTTATACTATTTTTTATGTGTAATATGTTTTATCGTAATCGGATTAATGTATGTTGTCCAGTGTACAAATCGACATTATTGCTCGAGTGATTCATACTAAACATTGCATTTCACATTGATCAAACAATACTGTACCTACCGCCGGTTAAGTAATAAAGAAATTAATAAATTATACTGTTTTATTTCGAATGGATTTTCGAAAGTCGTTAAAATATCATTGAATCATTGTTTATTTGACGGGGCTACTTATATTGACACCGGAAGTAGGTGGTTAATGGTTAAATGGACAGCAAAGGATGTAGACTACCACAACGTACACTTTTTAATAACATTGACGCAATTGCGGTGTAGTTTTTTTATGTCACTACATAGTATAAAAGAAAGTCTTTCCGCTGTCTGTCCCTATGTCCCTATGAATGCTTAGATCTTTAAAATAATGCAAATGATTTTGATGCGGTTTTTTTTAATGGATAGAGTGATTCGAGAGGAAGGTTTATATGTATAATGACATCCATTATAAAGCAGAAAAATACTTTTATTTTTG
>DWDX01001180.1:0-20072 GCA_018245675.1 Agara michaeli | reverse complement strand
GTAACTGGTGAAATGTGGGGGTGTACTACACTCCTCTGCCTACCTCTTAGGGGATTACAGGCGTGATGTTACGTTATATATATTAATGTTATTTATTCATCCTTAACTTTTTATAGTTAAATGAAACGAAGCCAAATAGTTGGACCGAACTTAATTAATATTTGACATTCCAAATTCGAATCGATCGTGAGATTCGTTCAATGACATAATGTAGTATATTATTATATTGTTCAGAATAGCACCTTTCACTTATCCCTCGATCGATAGCCGTCAATTGAAATATATTGCAATCATTCACACAAGCGGACGGTATCAAAATTGATTGGATTTAAATTGAACTATACACAAATGTCAAATGACATTTCAAATACGTTTAAATGTCTATCGGACGCTATTAAGATCTTTTAAAGTATAACGTAGTATACAAAATGTGTATTTTTATCAGCTGTCCGGTTACCATAACACAGGCCTAATTCGAAATCAGCAATTGTCCTAATTTTATTATTATTATTATTTTCACTCTATCAGTTAACGGTTTTATCTGCCAACCCTCTGCCTCGGTGAAGGATCACTGATATATTTTGACGCTCTTTCTTGGATCATTGTACACCGGTCTCTTTTCCTTGATGTTTGCTTTGAATGTTTGATAATTTTTAACCGACTTCAAAAAAAGGAGGAGGTTCTCAATTCGTCTGTACTTTTTTTTTTTATGTTTGTTACCTCATAACTCTGGACTCGGAGTCGGTGTCTCTTCTTCGGAGCTTATGGCTGACAGCGACTCCAAGGATAAAAGATTGGACCATGTATTATTTGTTTACTTTTTAGTGCATATTAATTTGTTTTAGAATAGTTTTCTATTTGAAGTCGGTTTTAATTTTTGTTGTTAAAAGTTTTGTTTATCAATTCATACAACGCACGTAACATTGTAAAGTGTGAGGCGCGTGTCAGGTTTATGGCTTTATATCTTACTTTTTCTATAGAATGTGATATTGCACTGAATCTATAACGGTAAGTGGCAAAAATGTTTTAATCGGATTATGAACGGTCTTGAAAGTATTGAACGGAACCTTGACCAGGAGTGACGTAACTAAAAGTTCACTGACCGCATTGATATACCTATCCATATACGAGTATGTCACAAAAAAACGAACTAATCATTGAGCCCACTATGAAATCGGGTTTTTTTTTACTCTTAATTGCAACAAAAGGCCGTATTGACAGACTATATAGAGTATAATGCCAAGGACAATGGAAAAATCTAATGATTTTAATTTATTGTCTGCGCGCAGAACACGTTACTGTTATTTTATTTTTTTGCCACTTAAATTACGCGAACCAGTAATGTTGGTTAAGAGGTCATAAACAAACATATGACCATAGATAACTACATATAAGCGGTGTGAACTGTGTAATCATGGATCCATATCATACACAATTTTTTTTTTATCAACTATAAACATGATATTTCCTTAAAACTAACATATTATTGTAATAGTCGACGTAGAATATACATTGCAACGTCAATAAACGATTTCTAGTACGTAATAACATTGACGTCAGGACACGAACATGAATGCTGGCCAGTTGCAATTGCCATTTACATAACGAGGAAACCAGATAAAATCCACGAACGCAACGATTAAGAAAACAATAGAATCTATGGTCCTAATTAATAGACCTAGTTATTGTTACGTGGGTGACGATTTTACATTGTATATCCGCTATACGTTTTTTCATCTGTGACTCACGGATTCTATGATCGGTGCTCGAGTTTTTTTCTTAATTTATCTATGACAACTTAAAGAGGCGCTCGACCGAAAAGACAATTGAAGGTCGCGAAACGTTTTATTAAAAAAAAAAACAAGTCATAACAGACAAAAAAGGAATAGAGAGAGAACAAAGTTAATTTATTTATTATATTTACTGGCCGTTACCCGAAAATATACGCAGAAGACTAAATAGTTCCAACACTATCTGTTCCCATTGTTTCACTAAGTACTTCATTTGAAAGGTCACCTAGTCCTTCCTCAATGTTCGAGTTGTATTCATACCATATTGCGTCATATCATCAAAATCGGGTCAGCGATTTAGCTACGAAAACGTGACGAACAGACCGACATAATATATTTACTTGCGCATTAAGAATATTAATTTGGATTTAATTAAGCAATGTGTTGGTTGAACGTGTTGAAAAAAAAATCACCAACGTTCGCTTTAAATGGAATCGATTTCGCGTAATCGATTATCACATCGATTCAATGACTAAAAAGGATCGAACGGAAGTCTTCCATGGACACAATCGAAGCCGTAGAATATTAGGAATCATTACTAGTACTTAAGCATTGTTCTACGCCATAGCACTAAATCAAATACAGCTATAACTTTTTTGGAGCTAACCGCCTATTAAACACTCGACGAAAAGGATTAACTATAATAATTTGAATACAAAAAGAAATGGTATGACTATCAACCCTTATTGTTCCGTTATTGGACACGAGATTCTTCTTAGAATATGACGGGTTAAGGTTGAGATAAAAATAACAGTTCATACACCACAAGCAAGTTTGGCATTGAACCTATCCTGCTACTCGGGACATCGAAATGATGAATATTACAAACCGTGCTAAAAGCTGCGTGGACTTCTCAAATCAAAGACCAGGTCCAACGTCTAGTGGACGAACCTGTATGATGGCTTTTAATGATGTGCAATAGACAAAAGAAGCCTGTCAAGAACATAGCCAATAGAAAATATCAGTCTCTGCCTACCCGTACGTAAAATAGGCGTGACCATATAGATAGTGTTTAATAGGATATCAATACTTTCCTTTATTGATAACACCAGCGCAAAACTACATAATTTTCAATATTCTACTGGACATATTTTAAAACAATGAATAGAGATAATGAATATAGTTGGCGAAATGTATTTAAAAAAAAGTTATAAAATCTAAGTGCCCCAGTCGATAAAAACAATAGAATGTCTGGCGTAAATAATCATAATTCAGTGGCATGTTGATTTTGGTAACAATTATTGTGTAATTTATGGTCTCCGGCATTAACACAGGTGTTAGGTGTACAATGCCAAACATATTTCTTCATTTATTGTTAGTCTGTATCCGTGACCGAGGCAGAATTGTGAAGCGACACGAAATAATATTTTTATATTTAATACCCATATTTGTCACGGCGGTAACAATAGTGCGCGTTAAGAATGTATTGTATTAATACAATTAATTTGAAAGGGCAATGATATTGCACTGATTATGCCATTTAAGCTTTTATAGTGATGTTTATATCTGTATCAATTCATTACTTAATTTATCGAGATTTCTTAATTTCAGAAATAACAGGAAGTGTCTGAAATACGTAACTTCCACTTGATCGCTAAAGGAAATGTTAAGGATAAAATGGCGCGAAAGTTGTGTTCGCTTCGATTCGCAAATGGAACGCATGAAATTATTTTAAGTTTTATTTTCTTTGCAATAAGGATCATGCAAACACACTCCGTGCTGTGCTTACCAATATTAAAGGAAATGATATCAGGAACCGGAGTGACCATGACTTAACACCTATTGCTATAATCTGAATAAGTAAAAAAAATGTTTTTTTTTTAATGTACAATTTCCTCTAATTAAATGCTAATTATAAGAAACAAAAGTATGTTATGTTATACGACTTTTTTTAACTGTCCAAGTAAACGTATTGCTATATATTTCTATATTTATAAATATTTTTATACTTTAGTTAAGATATTACTTATCTAATCGAGGCATTAAATAATGTATCTAGAACGATGTAACTCGTGCCGCGATCTAAGTAAAAGCTATTAGAATTTCACTGGAAACTTTCTTAATCGTAGGAGAAAACCAGCTCCTTATTACATTTATTATCTGTAATAGCTGCTAGATATAAGCGCTTGTTGATATTTAAAAAAAAAAAACTCCAAAATTTGAAAATCACGACATTCGTTCATATTCAATACGAATACAGATAAAATGAAAGCTAGTTACTGTGGCTTTGATAAATATTCGTGGAATTTATTTGATTAAAACGCAACTATAGTATTTTTAATCTGTCACAGATTATAAACTGTCGTTAACGGCCAGTGCCTAATTAATTTTAACGATTTACTTAATACAACAGCGACTATATGACTTTGGTTTATTTCTGCGCATTCATTGGTCATTGTCCTTCTAACCTGAGGTTTTAAGGTTGTTGAGGTTGATACCTATATACAGTATGGTACAGCATGAAATAATTAGCAACAGCATTGCTCGTGCATGAAGAACATTTATATAAAAAAGGACGGTGACCGGCTGACTGACCCATGTCATCCACTGATCAACCCACAGCTGAAACTGCTGGACCTCTGCTGCTGCTGCTGGTCCTGGGGTCCTAATATGTTGTTGACACATTCGTTACACTATGTAAGTGAACACTAAGGGATTTTGGAAATTCCACCCCTAAATAAAAAAAAAGAGTTTAAAGATTGTATGAAATTTTATCCGTTTGGAAGTTAAGACACCTGAGATTTTAGATTTAAGCTGTTAGTTAATGAAATGGGTTAACGTATTTATTGGTTTTTAAATTTAAATATCTGGCCGAGTCGAGTCGCAGACGAAAGCCAGTATTAAATAACATTCCATTATTAAATAACCTATTTTTTATATTGAAATAAATTCTGTGGATTCCGCATTCTTACGTCCGCGATAAGTACATTTTTTATTAAAAAATGTTTATAAGTATTTTTATGTCACTTTTAGCAATAACAAGGAAGCACATTTAAATAGCATGTATTGTTGAACAATACTTATTACTATAAATAAACTAACATTTAGTAAAACAATTTTCGGTTGGCAGACATAATTTTTGTTTTATCTGCATTCTCTAGGACTGTTACATGCCAATACTTAATATTAATATATTATTATATTACTTATTTTTAGAAATATTCATGTTACTCTCCTATTCTTATTGTATTTTTTTTTTATTAATTTGGTCTTCCCGCCACAGCGGCCATGTTTATTTCTTATACAAGGCATCTTATTTGAATACAAACCATCTTTGTTTCAATGCAAGAACTCGACCTTCTGTGTGACCAACGTTGAATAATGCAATACTACGCGATCGATTTGAAATAACTTACTTTCAATATAACGTGTAGTCTAACGGGTGGATTTTTAAATCGAACGAATTATAGTGTTATAATGCGGCCAGTTTCAATTCCTTAATTTACTACGCACCCTGTTTCTTGGTTCACACATTTTTAAATTGTACGAGTACGCGTTTTGAATTTAGAACGTTGCGCAACATTTTAAAATGGTTGAAACTTTTTTTAATGTTTGAACCAAATTATATATTTTTTATATTTGTTTGATTAAACCTTGTAATGTATATTTGAGTTAAAAAGACAAAAATGATATAGAAATGTAAGCTATACATTTTTATCCTGACAAGAATATATGCATTCAAGAAGCATAAACTAAGGAGCATTAGTCGTATTTTTTTGCATATTAGTTCAATTACCTACATGCCGCCATAATAGGTATGTAACAATGATTTGTATCTCGACTTGTTATGCAGATATTCATGAATAAATTAATCAGATTCCGTGAGAATAACGGAGCTCTGAGTGGTAACACAGAAAGACAGACATAAAATCCAAATACGGCAATAATTACATGACATGATTATTATTTTTTTTGTCAAATATGAAAAGTTCTCGAGTGCCTACTTTTATTTTGTTTAGTTTTAGTATGTTACACAAACGAGGCTTTGATAATCGTTAGTTTAAAAAAATATATCGTATAAAGACGCAAAGTATTGCTGTTCCTACGTTTTGCCCTTTGCTTTCAATGTAAGCCCTATCTCTTACCGAACGTACGTAACATTGATTCGTGTTACTGTGACAAAAATTTAAAGAAGATCCTTCCGCTTTATTACCTTTAAAGGCAGCCCTTATTACAGCGATAAAAAATAGTTGTGTCAAATCGAACAGCGTGGTTCATGCAAATTAATTAATTCACTGAACACGCACAATAAAAATGTACAAAGCATGCAATAAGCTATTGTCGAGACGGAAACCGCCATTGTTCCCGCGCCGCCAACATGGCTGCTAATCAGGTGTTCGAAAAACAAAAGTTTCGCGGCACTACGTCGCCAATTGGACACAGAATAATTGTATTTCAACGTTTGCGAATTTTACGTTTTCAATTTTAAATTTAATGTTACAATAACAGTTTGTAAATCGAAGAGGAATTTATATCCATTCTATTAATGTAACCCACTCACTTATAGATCGAGAAACATTAGTAAACCGTCAGGTAGAGATTCATTTACGCGAATTTAACGTGTGTTCATTTCAAAACTTCTCAACTCGTAACTCACACGGTCAAGGTTGGAATGTATATTGAAACAAAACAATAAATATCTCAATTGCTACGCTAAAAGCGCTGCTATTTCTTTCGAATAAGCGTCAAATTGGCGCACAGGGAAGCGACATACACGACATTCTCCCCCAAACACCCGGTCGAGTGCAGGTAGATGGACATCAATTACATGTACGCCATGTATGTAGGTAACGCTTAGACGCAACGGCCTTAACCCAAATCTGACCCAGCAGACCACAGACTATTAAATGTCTAAGTTACAACTTCAAAGCTGAATATCCTCATTTTTTTTCTTTTTATGTTTGGAGAGTACCGAACGAGCTGGCAGCAGTCACGAGTGACCGCTCACCCCCCCCATGGACATCTGCAACCGACCTTTGACAGGGCTCTAGGAATGGGACTGTTGGTGTGTTTATAAATAATAACTTATATAAATAATAGTATTCTTTGCAATAATGGAATCGTGAAGCTGGTGAAATAATTTGGTCGTAATCTTGTCTGGGTTTGTCCACTTCCTAAACATAAGTGTAAACATTTTCCTGTTTTTCGTTACAATGAATTCGGATGCGTCTATCGAGTTTATCCGAGGCGAGGCTACTGTGACGCGACGCTCCGTCAAAGCTGCGGACCATTAAAAAAATACCGTTTGCGTAGTAAAATTCTCGTAAGAAAACAAACTACGCGGAAGTAGTCGGAAACGTCGAGCCGCGGACAGATTATTATATAAATAAGCAAATAGCATCAGCGGCTCATTAGCGAAACATTTACCTTCCAAATGTCAATCTCCTTGAACATAACTGGAACGTGTCAAAACAGGATGACATAATATTTTCTGTGTTATGTTAACATGTTCCGTTAACTATACGGAACTCCGCTACATGATAGAGAAATAAACGTAGGATCATAACAAGCGAGCTTCAGACTGTCATTCCATAGCAGTCCTTGACACCTGTCATTCAGTAGCAGCCCTTGACACTTGTCATATATTTTTTTATATAGCAGCGATGGCACATACACGTTCAGCCAACTACAAGTAAAGCGAAGACGTATAAAAAGGTCAAAACTTACAAAATTGCTTATGTTAGTCTACATATTCGCACAACCGTGGCAATGCGGTGATCTTTTCACCGAATCATTATTATTATTAAAACAAGACATTCGTAAACCGGGCCAATGTTTAATGCCTTACGTCAATTCGTTCTCACTGCACACGAAATTTATCAAGTTAACGTTAAAAAATTAAGCCGTCAATAGATCTACTAGAGCTGTTTATAAACGAACTCCGCGAACATAAACCATTTTAGAAATATTTTGAATTTTTGAATTTGGAGTTATCTTCAAGAACGTTGTAATCATAACGTTGTAACAGATAATATATTTGTACATTACATGTGAAGGTTAATTTTACACAATTGGTCACGGTAATGTGAAGTAAGCGAAGCTTGAAGTGCACTAAAATATATTGTAGATACATTCACATCTGTATACAGATCTTAGCCGGGTGAAGGTAAAGCTCGACTAGGTTTGACTTCATTCTGAAATTATGGCACATAAAATGTTATATGAAACAATAACGTTAAACACAATGTACAAATTTGTGCACCTTGAAGTTTACAAAGACCTAGGTCAATGAAATGCTAAACGCACCTCACAAGGCAGCCTAGATTTACCTGTCGTGTCTCAATATCAATGCTAATTTCATAACACTTTTTTTTTCTAAAACAGGCTCACCAGCCTGCGGCGTTGTCTATTGTATAACGGCAATAAAAATTCTATTTTTCAGCTCTATATTGTCTATGCACATTATTATATCTGCTTTGTCGATCACACGATCTGCTACCGAACGATACTTAATTCTTTTTGTTGCAATACACTTAAATAAGTTTTGAATATAGAAGGTTAACAGATGACAGATAAATTACAATTACATAACCGGAGATACCAATGACAATGTCAAGAGCGAATTGTCTATGATTTATCACAGCAGGAAAGTCATCGATGAAATAGTTTTCTCGGTACAAATTATAATATAACATTGTTCTGTCAAGAATTGTAACGAAGAATTTTTTTTTTAAAGCCCATTTGCATAAATAAGAGGTTAATCAGTAATCAATCAGAGCAGATGATTTTCATAATGAATTGATTTTGCAGTACCAAGGGCGATCATTATTATGGGGGGACTTACATACAGATAAAGAATGTGATACAGAGTGAGTAACACTAGAAACTTCAAACGAAATTACAAGCTCGGTGTGTCTGTAGCTAGAGCATCTGTAACGGAATTTCGCTTATATAATGGCAGCTAAACAATTTTAATTGTAACGATACACTGAAATTATTTTAATGAGCCTTTTGTTTCCCATAATCATTGAAAAAAACTAGCCTCACTAAGTGTACCGTTATTATTTTTTATACTGGGTTTATCTAGTCTAATTAGAGTCTAATAATAGTCTACTTTAAGTACGTTTTGAACCTTTTCACGTACTAGGGACACATGTCTTTTCTTATACTATTGATATTTAGTATTATTGTTATAAATAGGCTGTGAAAAAATAGGTTTCAGAAAAAAACGTATAAGCATCATTTCTGGTAGAATAATTAGTTATGGTAGAACTTCAACAGTTCGGCGAGCAATGGTAACATTAAGACAATAAAAAAAAAAGTTTCGTTCAAAAACATTCCGTTGGTGTTGCGTTAAAATTTCCCATGGATAATTTTGAACGTGGAATCCTACAACCGGAGTTTACGTTACGGTTCAATGACAAAGTCCAATAAAAATATGTCTGGCACATCTCCAGGTTCGTCGGTCAAGTACCCTCCGCGGGCATTAATTGGGAGTGACACACCATCACTCCGGGATATTACCGAAGGGAACTACGTCACGATTCACATAATCGACTGGCGTCTTGTTCTAGTTTTTAAAGTAAATAACAAACCGGATATCGAGGATTTGACCCACCCAAGACAGACGTTTGTGTGTTGAGCGCATTTGTTTGTTGTGTCTGGGTGTTATAAAATAGTATTATATATTTTAATCAGCTGTCCGGTCATCCTAGTACACGGTGTGTCTAGTTTGAATCCGATGGCTGTGTCATAATATGCGACAGACTTTAGGGTTTTGGGAGTGTATTGTGGACATTATTATACCATCACGCCAGGTCCCTAACGGGGTAAGCAGAAAGCATCAAAGAAACTTTAAGCTACGTTCATTAAAAGTATGCAATTACATCGTTTTAATATGCACATTATCAACGAAAAAGAACCTTTCCCCAATTGCATTGTAAATACATAAGACTATGTAACGCTATCAAATTTTATTAGGTTCAATATCAATATTGGCATTTGTAAATATAGATAAAATTACGTACTCGAATTAAGAACGAGATAAAAGATAAGAAAAAAAAACCAATGTCGCATATAATTCATACGCAAGTCATTTTTAATCAGTACCAAAGGAATTATGACGACAAGGAACAAAATGTTTTATCTCTTTACCCCATAGACAATGACGATATGGTTTTAAATAGAATATTATATTCGAAATACAAAATAATAACATACGCACGATAGGTTTATTTATACTCGTAGTTTTAGGTTATTAGTTTTTAAGGCGTTTTAGTAAAAAACGAATGAGATTAATTTTGATTAATGTTCTCAGGCTGTTTAGAATAAAAACAATTGCAAAACTATTTGATATTTGATTTTGTATTATCTGTTGCCTATATTTAAAAAAGGAATAGTACTATGAAGTAATACACTGGTGGCGCCTCTAGCGGAAACAAATGACAGCAGTATTTTATGTGATTGGCTTTAGCACCACAGACGATACAAAAGTAAAAAAAAAACATGCAGCAGAATTGGATTTCATTAACAGATTTACTGAATATGGAAGAAACTGATTTTTTTCTATAATTCAAATTAGTCGTGCAACACGATTTCAGCGTGTAATATTGATTTCATAATAAAATTAACACGGCAAAGACAATTACCACTTCCTGCCTTGTAACTCAGGGCCGAGTTCACCTTAAAACGATAATTATTGTATCAAACGGTAGTTAAGTCAATATTTTTAATGGGCCGCACTAAAGGAGGTGAGGTCGATTTAAGGTCGTAATGAAATATACTGGTACAATGATTACTGTCACAACTCTTCTTACATATGTTATATTTGTATTAAAAGAAAAATTACAGGCAACAATGCGTTTTATTTTTTAATTATTTGAAGGCAAGTTCCTTTTTTAAACAAATTATCAACCAAACGAAAAGTGAAAATCACCTAAATAGAAATTCTAGTATGTATTTGAAGACTCCATAGCGTGCATAGTCCAAATTGTTTTTTTTTTTTTAAATTAATAACACTTAACGCCGGCCAATAGCTATAACGAAAAATACATAATCGGCTCCCAAAGAGAAAAGAAGATATTGAATTTTTCTATCTTTATTCCACTTATATACAGATAATATATGTCTACATACGTGTAAATAATTTTTACGAATACTGTATTCCAACAGTAATCCTCGTCACGAAAACTTATTCTTAAAGGGGGACCGTACCCACTATACCCGACATCCAGTCAACTCACCTTGATGCGACTAAAAGTAATTACAATGAAAAGAATTAAGTACTAACGACCTCTGTACTGTACACAAATCATTACTACACGTAAATATATTAATTAGTTGTTATAATAAACCACAGACGCCATATTGTAACATCCAAAAACGTTAATTATCGTATTCTAACCGGTTGAGTATTATGTATCTCAAACATTGCTTCATAATAATACCTATACATTTTATATGCATTTACCTAACGAACACAAGATGAAACACTCTAGATATAATAAATATTTCTAGATAAATAGTATTATACCATCTAGTTTTTATAACTCGCTATTTTTATGTTGTTTTATTTTACAACATCCAATTCTTACAAGTTTTTCATACATACGTACTATGATGTAATATCGATGGCCAGTTTGCAGTAGAGCAGTCATTAATATTTTTGTAATGGCCTATAAAAGAAACATTGTCTTTACGTTAAGAGTCACATAGTTTGTCGTTTTACTGCTCGATCCAAGTATTTCACAATGAAAAGGATGAATTAAATCATATTCTACCACACTTACCAAGTGCGGACTGGCAGACTACAGATCGTAGAGGAAAAAAATCTGTTAACACTTTTTTGTTTCCCTGCTGGAAACGTAACTTAGAGAAAATTATGTATAAAGGACTCTATGGTATTGAGTAGGTTTCCTCTATGGTTCTGCATTATATACCTAATGTGTTGTTTATTCTTAATTTAAAATTGTCACATTTCGTTTAGATATCGAAGTGGAAAAAAATAACGCCTAAATATTCGTATACAGATCTATTGAGGATGTAGGTAACTATTTTTGGGACATATTGAACGTTGAATAACTCATTTCCCGTCTATTCAAATTCAAATTGGTTATGAAATACATTCGGTAACAGCTGTTATCTTTTTACATTTACCGGAGCGCGATAGAAGTTTTTTTTTAAAACATCAATAAATATTTAAATGCAGCCAACACGGAAAAACTAAAACATTTGTAAAAAGTTAGCATGTTGGCTCTTATTCCCTGTGGCATTCTGTTGCTTTCATTTTATAATGTTGCAAACTGAATATGGCGCGTAAAGTGTCAAATGTCAATTGTATTGTAATTTTAAATTGAAACAATTGCGATTCGACTTTTACACGCACGATAGGACGTCGTGACAATTTCTCCACGCGTCGATATGAATTTTAAAAAGTTCGAACACCTTGTCTATGGTTATTTTGTTTTCCTTCGACCGTCTTGTTGAAAGACAATTCGAATTTCGAATCTAAGTAAAAGTTACGGCCGACGTTCGCAAATCGCGAGCAGTATCAAGGTCAACAACTGCCATTTTGGTGTAAAATAATCAATTTAGATTTGTTTATATATATATATATAAAATAAATTATCGCAGACACCTTCCACTATCCGTGTTTGTGTAAAGCAAAAACTTTATACTAACACGAGATTCGTATTAGGTACATAGGTATGTATGTATTAATTTAAAGAATTTTTATGTTTCATATAGTATGTATTATACCTAAAATGAGACACTCATCTTTGGTAAACAAATTAATTATACCCGAATTGTGTGTGTGTGATTCTAGTGTAAATGAGTGTGTTGTATGTGAAGTTTAATTTATATTATTTATTTGAGTTATCATACTGATGTTACGGCATACTAAAATGGATAATCCATTGATGTATTCTACGAGAAAATAACCCACTGACAGAACTTAGTATTTTTTGTTAAACATAATTGATTATTCGTTAACTACCATTGTATTTAGAGTTATTATTAGAACCAGCACAAACCAGATCGAGTTGGAAACGATTGCGATAATCAATGTTAATTTTTTTTTAAATGAACAAGTCATAGACTAATCTTTTGTTTTTTTTTTATATAAGATCTGTAACAACTGTTTTATATAATCTGTACAACAGATTCGAACAGAGCAATTGACATATTCGTTAATACTGGCGCGCCCACGGTCGATCTAATTCGAACCGTTGAGTCATAAAGCATCGATCTCAGCTAGAATATCTGCCTGTCTTGCCCTTACTAATAGGTCACGTTTAAAGACGTAACCCTTGCAACATTTAAATATGTAAATCGCGACAGTCGACACCCTTGTGATCAATGAACGATTATTCGTTCAGTCACTCGTTCATTCATTTTTAACGACGCTCTATTGCACTAATAAGCGCTACATACAAGAATTTGCAAAAAAGTTTATCATTATACTGGATACATCGAATGAAATTGACATTAACCGATTTTAATTCAAATGTAAAAGAACGACATTCTATCCAAAAACGACTATTAGCGATAAGTCGGTCGGTATTCCTTTTTTGCGATGTCTTTTCAAGTGTGCACAGCCGGCTTAGACGTTTAAAAATTGTAAGCCGATAGCGTAATACTCGTATGTATAAAGCCCGTTTGAGTTTCGTCACTTTAGTTGCACGGCTAGAATAACTCATCTTTTGCCAATGAAAGGCAGATAACATTTATGTTGGATGTTTCTATCGCGATGGTCATGACTTGTTTTACGATCCACAGGAGTACAAGAACGTCAGTTAAGTAGAATTATGGCCGAAGTTAAGAGTCTGCATTGAGCAATACTAACACTATCGGCAAGCCAGAGTGGTTTTCTAAAAGCATTTCAAATTTTTTTTTTATCTAAACGAGTTTTAAAACGATCTAGAAGTCGTTTCGACGCGCTGTCGTATACCTACCTACGTAGACTTCGGTTCGAATTTAAAAATGGAACGTACCATAGACAATTTGAACCGTCCATAATGTTTTCGGACTAATAACCTCCTTTATTACTATGTAAATAATAAATCGATAACTTTAATCGTTTTTTTAGGGAAGACATGAAGAGTAATTAAAAATGATTGCTGCATTGCAGCGGAAGAAACGTGTCACTACCATCAGTTTGAATTCCATTCCACTTTGGTATGACTGTTAGGAAAATTTATT
This sequence comes from Agara michaeli, assembly GCA_018245675.1. NCBI lineage: Eukaryota > Metazoa > Arthropoda > Insecta > Lepidoptera > Hesperiidae > Agara > Agara michaeli. Next base: position 6,141 of record DWDX01001180.1, on the reverse strand, counting down.
TAAAAGAATAACATCACATTGTTATCATTAACAATGTATCTAGTAAACACAAGTATGTAAATGTGAATTATAAATACTTATCAGACAGTTAATGGCGGTAGCGTTTTGTAATAAACCTTATTACATATTAATGGTTCAACACTGAACGTGTCGTTGACTGGAATCTTTCGTGTTTAAATAACGATGTATTGAGTTTCAAAATGTTTTCTTTTAAACTCCGTTACTGGCTGGTATGCGATAAATATTTAGAAAAAGAAATCTTTTCTCACCGCTGACCGAGAGTTCTTACGTCAATGCATTTCACAAATAAATAAAAAATGAATATCTATCATCCATGACAGACACTTAGAAATGAGAGAATAAATCTATAGACTGCCAGTGCTACCAACATTTCAATCTCATTAAATCATAAGACATAATCACTAAACTGATAGAACCTAACATCATATAGCATCTAACGGCTTGATTCCTTAATAATTCTAACTTTTTAATAACATTATGGCGAAATATATGTAATCTGTAACGCCTTAACTATGTGCTTGAGTAAAACAATTAGAAATAAAAAAAATAACTTCTTTCATAGTAGGTACGTAAGACTCGAACATCACGTAATATACCGAGCAGAACTAAACGTATATAAACGCGAATCCAACACAATAACATTCTATTGTTTCAGTAAAAATTTTCCTCAGACGCTGGTGACTGTTGAATAGGCATCGTGGCGCGATAAGGAACATTTCAGGATTTCTGGAATCTTCCAATTGTTCCATTAAAAATTTGTATTACTCGATATTTTGAGGTTAGGTACCCCGCATGCGAATTGTTGCAGGTTATTATTATTGCTAGTAAAGGTATTAAGTACGTAAATAACCTGTCAGGCGTTTGTAGCACAGAAAAAAATTAATACGCAGAATTTATATTACATTATAATCATGTTCTTAGCTCGTGCCGTCATCCAAGGAAACACGATATTTCAATGATTACATGACAAAACCCGTGTCTTAGTGTCATGTGTAACTCGTAATATGTGTAACAAGTATTAGGTGACATTAGTTTAGTTATCTGCGCTACCAACGTGATATATGTGTGTGGTTGCCTGTACGCTTGTTTAATAGTTTTTTTTTTTAAATTTGACAGCTAACGAAAGTATATTATAACGCGGAGGTGAAATGTTTACATAGTGTATCAACCGCGCTCAGGCATTCCGTTCTCGACAGTCTATAAATGAATAAGTTTATACCAGTGTCACGTATTTTAAGTTGGAGTGCAGCAATGATGAAAATAAAGTGTAATTTTCTTTTATTTATACTTTCTTGAATGTGTTAATAGATCTTATCGACCGAAACTCCTGAATCACGTAAAAACGTCACGGAGTTCTGTGTTTTGTAAAATAAAAATTGTTATAAGAATTAATATTCGTCGTTAGGTACATATAATTCAAATATAGTTCATAGTTCTTGACACAGATAATATAAATATACACTAAATCAAACGATGCGTCTGTGCTATGTCTCTGTCAAGGAATTATAAAAAGTAAATAATGATCATAGAGCAGAGAACACAGCACTATTGATATTTATAGGTTAAGATGCAGTATAATAAAAGATAAAATTTGTTACAAGGAGGAGCAATATATATGTGCCCTATAATTCATCTATAGCGGTATATTATCTGTGGTTAATGCTTCGTACTCTTCGAACGTGTATTTAATCTGTTGACCTAATTTTGGCGCGCTCTTCGCACCAAAGTTGCCATTCGTTAGGTGAGTATTTAAAAAGTTATGTGAAAGCACCTACGGATGTGTTACTGCTATTCACTTTTGTTAATATATTTAAGGGTTGACGTAGTTTCTTTAAATGTGAATAGATTAAATCTTTAAATTTTATATTACTATTAGACTTTTGTTATGATTAAAAGAAACCGTTCGCAGATTATTGCCAGTTACAGAAAAGGAAAAAACAGAATGCATTCTAATAACTTCGTTGACAATTCACTGTTCATTCAAGGATTCAGTCATTATCTTGGATTGAGGCACATTAGCTAAATACTTCGAATATCAATATTTTGTGATACAAATCGCTTTTTAATGTCGGTAGCAGTTTAGAAAGATTCCTGATAACATAGTAAACAAGGTACACGTAATCGCGTATGTAATTGGTGTTTGCTGAGCCGAGGGGAGATAGAGATTAATATGTGTATAATGATATAAACTGGTATAAATGTCAGTGTTTATATCGTTGATATACAAAGATTCTAAACATTATAAACACAAAATATAAAAAAAATATTTGATTATCGGCGTATTTTTCGACATTAAAAATAGAAAATAACTTAAACGTAACTGGTGAAATATGGGGGTGTACTACACTCCTCTGCCTACCCCTTGGGGGACTACAGGCGTGATGTTACGTTAAAAATAGAAAACATTTTTAACCTAGGTATAAAATACTTATTATTGCGATTACGTTCTAAAAAAAAAACATTCCTTTTATAAAAAACAAAACAAAAATCATATTTGGAACAATTCAAATCGATTCATATTTGGAACTGGATTTATATTTGGAACAATTCAAATCGATTATTGGAAAAAAAATGGTGCTCTCTAAACCGCTTGTTAAGTGGTTTGTGCACAGAGTGAATATGAGTAATGTATCCCCTTTTCTCAGACCCCAAGTGGCTACATCCACTCAATTGAGAATCAATTCAATAGACGTGGGTGTGATATAAAGCGCATGTGTAATATAAACTATTGCTTCCGAACTATAAAGTTAGTATTCTTTTTATTATCATTTGATAGAACAATAAAAAAACCCAAGAGTCACAACGATCGTGATTATCTAGGCTAGCTACATACACACGTAGGCACAGACTAAAGATTTTCAGCGAAGCATCCGTAAAGTTGTTATTGTAATTTATTATCTGTGACCAAATAGGTAGTAGGAATAAATCCATTCGCAGTATCAACGCTTGTAATTTTATTTGTAATTATGGAAAAACCTATAAAAACATTCCGTACTAAAAGTTGCATAAGAAATGTCTAGTAGTTATCTGCCTATGTTTGTCCGGAGTCACGTTATTAGTAAATGCCGAAGATATTGATTAAATCTATTGTAATAATACCCGTATATCTAATCGCAGAGATTCGTTGGACGAAAGCATTGTCCGCTTGTAATTTTCCTATTAATTAAAATACCTATTGATTCCATTTTTAATAACACAATAATTTTTGTCTATTATTTTTACTCTGTGGTTGCGCGCCTTTTAAAAACCGAGACGTGTCATTAGCAAAGTTCTTCAAATAATATAATTGTTTAGCCCATTATACATCCAATGTATTTATTTTAATCATTCGATTAAAACGATATTTTCTTATTCGATTCGTTAAAGGTTGTAGGAATATTCCGACATAATAGCCAACAATAACAAATTAGCATACACCGAAATAGATATTTACCACAGATAAAATATTACATACACAAATTATTACAGATTATAAAATTCAATGGTAGTACCCGATCACTCAGCATTGCTAGAACGTTTTAAACCAGCCCACAAGTACATGGACGCGACAGTAATCCTCTGTGACATGCTAGATTAAGCTTAACAGATTCTAGACTTCTTAATGTTTACTTTGTGATGTGGTGTAGATTGTAAGGATCATTCTCAATGGAATTTCTTACCTACATAATCGGTAAGTGATTTCGCACTTGTAAGCCCAATGACTGTCCATTTTCCGTTTGGATAATCGTACAAGCACTAACACGCTTTTTAATAATTCAAATGTTAGAAACTGGAAGCGGACCGTTAGCGGTTATCTGTTTTAACACAGTAACAAATGAGTTTGTTTAATTATAAATGCTAACAGGCCCCATATCGTAATAAATGAGGTTCAATACACAGATAATGATAAAATATTGATTTTACGGAAAATTTACATTGTGCCAGACAAATATTAAGTGTGGCTCGCGTCTAAGACCTGTTATGCACAAAAGGAACTACGACTGGCCACACATAAATTTCAAACTCATTAGAAGCGAACCGACTTCCCGCCGCGCGATTGCTCGCCCCCGTTACGTATTTGCGGTATAAAGATCGCGCGCCGTAAAAATCCACCTTAAAGTCCATTAGTTAAATAATAAATAGTTAATTAGCGATTATGTGAACAACATACAGATGACTGGAACATAAGAGATAATGAAGATAATAAACAAACATTGAAAGTTCGATGAACTCTACTGAAGCGAGAAGCGAATGATTGCTACGATACTACATAATAATGTTATGTCATATATTGGCCAGTTCTGAAGAGGCGTTATGATAACCGATCACAAGTAATAAAACCTTGACCTTCGTGGAACGACTTCGATACTGGTTACTTAACGTGCCATTTATAAAATGAAAAACACCTACAATTTTTTATAATCGATTCTCATAACACCAGCTTGACACATCGATTCCTTGTACTGCACATCGATCTCAACAAGGGTGACGGGGAAGCGGTGAAGAGCGGGGGCGGGTGGGAGAGTTGTTACTGAAAGCATTACATTCAATTATAGAAATATTAATGTAGCCTTATAAATATTTTATTAAATCAACAACTACATGAAAAAAATATTTTTTTGAGTCGGGGTCTTAAAGGCTTTTTAGTTAGCTTTAAGAAACGATGGCATAGACAACAAAAACTAAATCTACAAACGCGAGAACTTTCATATGCGAGGCCGGAAATCGAAACTCAATTTTCGCCTCACGATGTTACGGTGGCCGCGAACACGTGGCCCTATTTAAAAAAAAAAAACGCCGTAAGTGTCAACAAATCATTTGCATCCATTAACAACTAAAGCGGACAATATAACGAGTTAAAACCGCTTAAAATGTGTACACAAACAAACGGATTCACCTCGTGCACAATGACTAACGCGACTAACCCGTTAAAAGACTAATCCGTGTAGAAACAACGCAATCTGTCCCTCCCATACTTAGTAAATTAGTCATTGAGCCACCATCAAGACAGATTTGAATCCGCTGTATTAATGATTATTTATAGTGGACCTAACGTAACTGGTGAAATGCGGGGGGTGTACTGCACTCCTCTGCCTACCCCTTAGGGGATTACAGGCGTGATGTTACGTTTTTATAGTGAGCTGATACAATTGAAGTGTCTAATATACAATAACAAAATTACAGCCTTATACGAAATGAATATGAAAGTTTGAACGGTACTAATAACAAAAAAGCAATTCTTAGAACTTTTGTCCGTTTTGTTTCGCCTAATCTAAACGGTTGGACCGGTTTTAACGATAGGGGTAACTCAGGCTACTTTTAGTGATAAGTTATATTTGGTATCGAATTAAAAACATTGTTCCACGTGGGAACCAACACGTTCGCGGCCAAAAGCTTGCCTGTCAAATTAAAAAGTTTCGTTGACGTTTCATTTGACAGGTGACAGGTGATAAGACTATTGAGGGCCATTGTATTTGACAATTAACGTAAATAATGTATGATAATAATAATAACAATATCCAACAATGAATGCCTATAGGCTTGGATAGAAAAGAAATAAAATAATAAAGTATGCACTTGTTAGCCCACACTAAATCTAAAACTGTTCAATCTATTTTGTCAATATTAATGCTTTTAATGTTTATGTATGTCTCTACGTTTTCCGATTTGGATTTTGAAAACAACACAATTATTCGAATGACACAAAATAAAACACGTGCATTTCGAAAGTTAAACCTGTATCGTATCATGTGTACTCTCTAAACATTTCCAATGCTCACTTTGATGTATTTTTAAATGTACCCATACTCACATTCAAAGTTACACAAATAACTCAAGACTATTTTTTTTTCGACCCTTTTTGTTGGTCCACTGCTGGACCGGGTCTGGTCTCATGGTGAGAGGGATTTAGACCATAGTCCACCACGCTGGCTGAGTGCGGATCGGTAAACTTCACACACCTCGGAAGACATTATATCTATACTAATATTATAAAGCTGAAGAGTTTGTTTGTCTGTTTGTTTGTTTGTTTGTTTGTTTGTTTGAACGCGCTAATCTCAGGAAATACGGGTTCGAATTGAAAAAATATTTTTGTGTTGAATAGTCCATTTATTGAGGAAGGCTATAGGCTATATAACATCA
>DWDX01001179.1:0-20072 GCA_018245675.1 Agara michaeli | reverse complement strand
AACGCTAACTTACTAATAGGTGTAAAAAAATACATAGGTTATAAATGTATATAGTCGAATTCAGAAAAAGAGTATTTGATATAATAAGATACTTTATTGGGATATGATTATCTTGTGTCACGTATCTTGACTAACTACACTTGCCAAAAAATGTATGATAGTCAACATACATATTTATATCTATACGTGTTATGTTTACACGTAAGATAATAATCTGATAAATAATTATAACAAATAATAACCTTATTAGAAAATGTCTGCTTTTCTTTGTTCCTTACTTAATTACTTTAATCGCAAGGTTTTCTATCTAGCATTTCTCATGATTCTATTAAATTTAATCTGTAGTTATACATTTTAAATTCACATATCATGACAATGTTTGTAACATTTTACATTTAGTGCACCGTAGTACACAACACATTTATTTAGGTGCGGCGAGGCTTACACTTTTATATTTGCTTGGGCTTGTTAAAGGCTCTGTTTGTGCCAGAAGACAATGCGCATGTGCAGTTATCCCTCGGGAGCATTGATTGTCTTCAGACACTTAGCTTGCGCCCAAACCTGTACTCGTAAGTATATAGGTCAGGGCTGTTGTTGTCGGATCAAATATCAGAAAAACTGATATTTGTAAATTAAAGATACCTTAGAAAATGGTAAATGAAACAAAGTATTTTTCATTCGTTTATATTTAATAAACAAAGTGCAATTCAGAGTATTAACCCTAACAATTGAACAAATTACGGCGACAGTAAATTGTCCCGTTGCCGAAGGAGGAACCGCGCTTAACCACACTATCCAATACAGAGATAGTAGTACCGTAATGATGAGGTACTAAATGCCCCGTTTCCACCTTACGGCTTGTCACACAACCGCTATTTAGTGGTTGATGACACCCAAATGTATAACAATTAATAAACAAAAGGGATGATAGAAAACATTGGCTAATAACCGTATGCGCTCCGCAACTTCCAAAGGAGCGTCTACGATATATTTTACAGCAATACCTCGAACAAAGAAAACATTAAGCAGGAGCTTGCGGGGGTACATTCAAACGTTTCATGTGTATCCACGCATTTCCAGACTTCAAAATGTTTACGTTTTCGTCGTTTGAGGAGTACAATGTTTTCTCCAAACAATGGAACGTTGTATAGGTTTCGAGTGATTGGCGAATAGTGGTAGGATTAGTTGATATGACGCTTTAAAATTACACAATCTTCAGTATATCTTAATACCATTTGCGCTGTTACATATTTTGTATTAATGGTTCCTGAATATTTAATATAATGCTTATAGAGTACTGTATTAAAAGTACCGGTGACAAGTTTCTTACGTAATGATCCTAATGAGAACAACTCAGTCCATAGGTATTTATTTTGTAAGTATGAAAAACAAAGTTAAGTACTGTTCCATGAACAGTTTGTTCATGAACAATACAAATAAAAAATACCTTAAAGTCAAGAGAATGATTGTATCTTCATTTGAGATAATAGAAAGAGTAAAATATTGAAAAAGCTATTATCGTTTCAGCATTATGAATGTATTGAAAGAAGTAAGTAGGTACAAACGTGATATCAATAATATTGTATAAGTTGTTCCGAAAGATTTAGGTATGATTTTAATAAAATAATATTTCAATTAACTACAACTTTTAACCAACGTTTTATTAAGCTATAGCCATGGATATTTACCATTTATAACAATATCGACCCGTTCACAACGAGGCATATCACAACCTGTACCAATTGAATCAACATTGTTTGTAAAGTTCTATACTACCTACTGACACAAATTCTTCTGAAAATAAACTTAGGGACCATAACCACGATTCACGGAATCGAATAAGGAAAAAAAAGGGCTAACGTTTCACTGCCCGAATCCTAAATTGTACATTGGTTTTAAATTCAAGAATAATCTAACAAACTTCAATTTTAATATGCGACAGGTCGTATCAACGGTAAGAAGGAAGACGTTTTTGTGCTAATTTTATTCAAACCGACCACGCTCACTGTACACAGTTCTTGATATTTATACCGGCAACTATTCTAGCGTGGATCACCTATAAGCCTGGCCGTCGGTTCCGGCGCCAGATATGTTACACTTATTACCGACGTTGGTCGTTTTAATAATTCTGCCGGATGACCAATCACGGAATATTTATTCGGAACCACTCATCAAAACTGACAAGTTATGGTTTATTGCAATTTATTCATTATTTACATATATTTGCATGCATCGAACTTAAGAGAACATTAAAAAATGTTCGTATATAGATAGAGGTATATGTGCGTGAGCCGCTGAGGAGGAGGTCTCGAAAGGTAAAGGATAGGATACCCGGATAGGCAGTATACGGTTGAGCGCAAAGGGATGGCAGTCAGCGGTAACTTATCTCTATAGGGGGGCGAGGGCGACGAGGCAGGCGGCGGCAACTCCAGCGTCGCGGCATCGACGCCCACACCAGCTCGCACATCACAACTTAACAAGTATTTGCGGTATCACAGAACGTTACGCATGCGTAGCCGCAAGCGGGCGGGTCGCTACGACACCATAATGTGTGGCGCGGACAGCAGCACGGCTAGCGTGGCAATGATTGTGAACAGGGTAAAGATAATAAGGCACAGTCTGTCCACGACCATGGCGGCGAATTTCCAGTCGCGCGAAATGTCCGCGTCTTCGTCATCTTTACGCATCTGCAACAAGTGAAATAATGGCCATTAATATGTCTTAGTATATTAATATTGTTATGGATTTAAGTTTCAATGTATTGGGAAATTGCAATACTTGATCTGTGATGACACGTATTTCTTTAAGAATGAGCGAAAGCTCGTAGTCCACACCAAAGCAGCTGTGAGCGGCCAGACCCGCGCCGTTTTCTTCGCCACTCCTGTAAATTAAAAGCACTTTGTAGTTACGTAACCATTAAATGATCTACTCTAATATACTATGGGTGGGGCATTAGGAACGTAGGGTTCTACGGGACCAATGCTGAATAATAGCTGATTTTAATGAAGATGTTTGACCCGAGACCCAAAGTGAAGATATTAGAGAAGTATTAAAAGTGTCACGGTAACTAGAGAGATGTTTTATGATAATCGAGCGATAAAGGGCCAGGTTACTGCGGAACTTTTGAGGCGGGGGAGTAATATTGTAACCGTGCTATTTACGGCGAGTAGTGTTCGTGAAGATCGTCGAGGGACCTGTAGTATCGGCAGCAGGGCGGCTGCTGCGCATGCGAATGCCGGAAGTCATCGTCGATGTCGAGCACGTTAGCTAGTAGCGACTTAGATGATCGCTCTCGTAGCTCTAAGTCCGGGGGAGGAGGCGCTCGAGCCGGTGGCGGAGTGGTGGCAGAACCGGGTCGCGACATGCGCAGAAACCATGGCAACCAGTACAAAAATACCACTCGGATCTGAAATATAACACACTAGCTAAAGTTTTGTTTAAAAAATACTCTTAACTTTAAACCATATGAAATGTTGTATTACAACTAAAACCGAATATACCATTTAAAATGTTAAGGTGCGAAAGTGGAACTTTTAATTTTGTTATTATTTTGTCAAAGATTTAAAGCAAGGCATGTGTCTTGCAATATTTCTTAATGGTCGTCCCGGTACGCTTGTGAGAAAATGCATTAGGTAAAACAACCTTGTGCGTTCTTCCACCAGCATCCAGAAATTTAATATGATTATAGTTATCCAAAAATGAAATAAATTACATAAGCAATAGACAAATATTTATATTCGTTGTTATTATTATCGTTAATTATTTTCAAATTAAACAATTAGGGGAGAGTGGGGTAAGCCTGGAGTGAAAAATAATTTCTAACCGACGAATATAGTAGCCAGGCTTATAGTGTAAGATTGAAAAACCTACCCGCTCGCGTAATGGCACGATTTATATTATTCGCTTCATTCAGAAGACGGATAGATTATTATTTATAGGTCTGTTTTGGGAACTACTGATACAATAGGTGAGCATTTTTATTTTACTGACGCGATATTTATCTTTTAAGCTTCCATATTATATATGCTAGATAGTACGAAGAACAATTCCAAAATCTGTAGGTCTGTCTGACTGTCTGTCCCTTTATTCGTAGCGATATAAACATATATCTAAAATTCGGTATATTTGGCAATGAATATTTTTTTATAATGAAGTCGGTTAAAAAGAGAAAAATGTAACAGCATACTGAAATAAAAATACTATCGTTTATCGACCTAACGCTGTGTCAATTAATCGGATAGTAAGTCTGGATAGTATAAACAGATAAGTCCAAATTTCAATGGTAGTCTACTTCACTAAAAGAAAACCGATCAACTGTGTTGTCTTTGAAAACATTGATCACGTGTAATGAACACTTACGACAAAACATAATCAGAGTGAAAAGATCGTGGCTAAAGTATGGCCACACTGACAGAATGCGGATTAATGGGTGTGGTGGAATTTGGAGGGGATTGAATATCATGAACTTTTGCTTCCAATTGAAACAACATGTTTTGAATTCTACTAACAATAGCTGATGAGTCAAAATCAAGACATTGACACAAAGTAGCCAAAATTCATCAAACGATAATGGTCTTTATTACAGTAGTGCCAGAACTAGCGTCACTAAGTCAAAATTGAGGGAGCTTGTTTCGGTAGACATCAAGAGAGAACTAACAATTGTTTGGTCAAAATGAAATATTTTTTGACCAAACATCTCTAAAATGGTGCACCAGCGGACTCAAGTCACTACCTACACGATGACGACAATTACTCGATCAGAATTATAAATCAATGTTATAATTAAACTTACAGTGTTCCTACGTTAAATACGAACTAACTTATCCCCCGACCTTATATTATTATTATTATCCTTAGGTAACAAAGGTTAAGCTTCATTCGACGCATTAAACGAGGTTCATAAACTTCCGGCACTCGAATGACCCACTAGCCACGCAGTGGAGCAGCATGGTGTAGTATGCTTACGCTCTTACAGTTGTGGGAGAGTCCCGAGCCCAGCAGCGGGATATAAAAAAAGGATTGTAATCACGAGAATTGTCTATATGCATAAAACCGAGTGCGGCAGTAATCGACAAAATGTAATTGGTTAGTACCTACTAATATTTTGGTCTATACTGAGGTTCTTGTTTGGAGACAACAAATCCCCCACTCTTCCCTATGATATGTTAGTTTACAAATACGAACCCAATCGCTCATTTCATGTGTGTCTGCGTGCCTATGATGGTAGTTAAGAATCAATATAGTGGACACCACGGACGAGGCTACCATAAACATTATGCAATTGAAATAGGTGCCCAGGAGCGGCACCGCGTCCGATGTTGCCGGCATTGTTTCAGCTACCATGTTCAAGAACACTGTCAGCGACAGTAATATGGTAACACCTGTTAAAAATAAATTTATATGAGGATTTATTTATTGATCTTTATTTAAATTAAGCTAGTGTTTAAGTTATGTATTTATTAAGGTTTTTCTTTTTATGATTAATTAAAACTATTAATCTTCACAAGCAATACAACTGAAATACCTAATGATAGCTTCTCGCCAGAATCCGGTGGTAATGTGAAGCCCAGTAGAGCCATAGAGGCGATCAGCACGCAGGGAACAATGAGATTGAAGAAATAGTAAAGCGTTTTCCGACGGATTACGACCGCAAATGTGATGTCTATGTACGGCTCTGGGCAACAGTTATAGTAGATTTCGTTGCGTTTTCCCGGCACTCCTGTAGGGGATATTAAAATGCCTCAAAAACTAATTATATATTTTACAGGACGTTGCATAATGTATATTCAGCATATTCCTAAAGAATCTGCGATTCAGAAGAATTTATGTTCAATGAGAGAAATCGATTTACATGCATTAAGATATTAAATTATTTCACTATGAATTTTAGAAGTACCTATCAGTTCCCATTCACCATTTGTGACAAAACTGCTTATATCTCCGCCTGCTTCATCTTGCAGTTGTAGATCCAGCTGAAAAATAACGTACATTACACACCCGCGACTATATTCTATAACCACGAGGTAAATATAATAATGTAAAAGTAAATTATACATTACTTGATAACCATCGTAAGTCCAACTGCCGAATTTCATCTCGCATCGTTGGTCATCGAAAGGAAACCATGTTATGTCGATCTTACAGGTGCTTTTGAATATGCCTGGCGGCACGTAAAGACATGACCCGTTATTGCGCACCACAACGTTTGTAGGATATGTGCTGTCAAATCCTTCGTCCGCGCTAAAAATAAATCCTCATTAGCGACGTTTCGTTCAATTCAAATATAACTATGCGGTTTTTTCATAACCATAACATTAATAATGTTATTAATTTATTTGTTATGCCTCTCTGCATATGCAAAATATAGTTGCAGTATTTTTTTGAAGTCTGAATCTTACATCTAAAACTATACTTCGTGAGAGCCTGGCGCCGTGGGTTACAAAAAACCTGCATTATTTACAAATCACATTGCAATTTTATAATAAAACCCATGAACACAATAACGATAATCCTTTAATAGAGCTGCACTACCTGTTATACATGAGAACATCCGGTTTCCATAGCCTGTGCGGTGGTACACGCAAATCTTTGACCCCGCCGAAATCTGAAGTGTTCCACCTCAAGTTCATGTCATTCCATTCCTATATCATAAAACAAGTTAGTAGTTAAAATTACGCATTCAAATACCTGTAATATACATGTTATTATTATATGAAAAATGTTTGATTTTTCTATATTATTAGATACTAAATATCGCGATATTTTCTGTTTATTGAGATTCATAAGAATGTTGAACTAGATGAATAAAATCTAAACATTAATATTTCGATTTCTCAAGACCTACCGAGGTTCAGATTACAGGAGCTCGAGTCATGATCTCAATAGCAATTTGTGTCCGAAAAATGTCAAGAACATGACGAGGACAAGATATTATTTATCACTGATTAATTAACATCTATCAGTAGAATATTTAGAAATTATATTCTCGGTATTTGTGATGAAATGCCGTTTCAAAGTTCGGTTTCTTGCTGAGAATGTTTAATGATTACTTACTAGTTTGAGCCAGATGTTTGTAATTAAAAGCTGGTTTTTCTCGTCCTGAGGAAAGAAAGTGTAATTTTATAACAGTAAAAAAAATGCATTTGCTATTAATGACATGGTAGTAAAGTTCCTTAAAGCAGGTATATACGTTTGGGTAAACGACAAAACCAGTGATAGGCTAGTGGTTCGAAAGCACTCCGGGGGGTCTGGGTTGAAATCCTGGCGAGCACTTTTGACTTGTTACGCGCATTTTAGACTTAAAATTTAAATATCACCAGCTATAACGGTGAAGGAAAACACCGTGAAGAAACCTGCACACCTTAGCGATGTTATAAACATTTATAATATTTCTGAGGTGTGGGAAGTAGTACTTAAAAATGAAAAAGTGTAATCGATTTCAGAGACATGATAAACTAGAAATAGAAATATACTTTTATTTAACAAATGTATCATTTATGTAATTAGTACCATACCATCAGAAACTACTTTTGAAAATCTGACGGAAAGGTTTTGTTTAGTCACAGTTTTAGGGGACAAAGAATGTTGTAACTTTTTTAGATATTTAGAAATAATTCGATATCGGGTTTTTTGTTTTCTTTATTCTTACCACGTCAATGATCTGCATGAGCGTGAGGCCGAAGGAGAGTTGTAGCGGGTCGCTCTCGTTGACCACGGGCCGCTCCAGCACGTTGTAGTGGTCTAGGAGGTGATGCAGTAACCGCTTTTCGTGGTAACCACATCGTGCCCCTTTACAAAACACATTCATGTCATTACAAGGAAAGATATTAATAAAAGAGAAGTAAGATGCTTCACCGACTATACCTAAAGTCTCTGAATCTGGTTACCCGTTGTTTTCTTGATATCTTGATGAGTTATAATCGCTTAGTGAGAACATTATGGCCTGTTTATTATTATTATCACTTCAACCTGTTAATTTTATAATCAAATACCGTTAATTAATCAATGTTACATAACTATGCACTGTATACATAATTTACAACGTTGTGGCACCACCTAGACAAATTGTATATCCGTATAAGGGATTTATAACTGAAATCGTTAAATTTTTGTGTTAGGGATCCTTTAACCACGAAAATCATTAAATGATGTAAGATTATTTTGAACGATCTGCATACTTTCAAGAAAACGGACGTTCACTAAACCTAATCTATAGGAATCCGCATTGGATATGGTGTAATGTGTTTCCAATTTACCTCGTGTGAAGGAAGACAAGGTAGAACAAAATAATGTATCGCGGTTAGATTAAAAAATTTTGAATAAACTCTTTACATATTCATTCCTAAGGTTTGCTACGTTCAATTATCCAAAAAATATTGTAAATTTATACGCAAAGATACCCAAAAAACGCAGACCCAGAGTTAAGGAAATACATAATATGTAGATGTATCCACGCTAAATGGCATGTTTTATTTAAATAAGATCACAATATATTCAAACAAAGTTGCATATTTAACTGAATCATCTTGACAGTAAGTGATCTAACCGCAAACGGAATACGTATGGTTGCAGATGTGTTTCCCTCCCCCGGGACTGAGATAAAAGCTTTCAGTGCATTGCGGTAGTTTCTGATTTTCTTATTAAAGGAATCGAGAGCATAGCGGATGTTGTAGGAGTAGCATACTGAACATAATATGTATGTATACACAAATATCGATGAAGAAATGTTTTTCGATGTTCGTAAATTATGTACTAGTGACATTTTTGTTTTTTTTTTTATCTGGAAGATAAATGATTGTTGTTATATTATAGTTTACTTCACAACCTATTTGACAGTACGGTCTCACTGGAGCGGTTGCATCATGTATCAAATGTGACAAATTTGGTTATCATCACATTGTTACCTTATGGTATTTAATAATTGTTTGGTAGTTAATATGCTTGTATCATACGAAACTAATATATCACAACACCGGTAATATTGTAATACTATGTTCACTTTAAACATAAACATTTAAAGAAAACCACTTATTATTTGTGTGTTGTAAATGATCGTAGATAGCATTATCAAGAGCCAAGTATGTAAATAACTTGCATTGGGCTACAAATCAAATATATTTTGCATGAAGTTATGAGCATAAGAAATCGTAAGACAATATGTATACTAGTAATTTGCAAATCTTTTTTGAAATTTTTCGCTTGGTAGCAATTTATATAATGCAAAACAATTATTAAAATATTGGTATTAAACAGTTCTTGTTATGGAAGAATATTCATCTGTATGTGTACCTATCACATAGAAATGGTAGGTACAACTGCGACTAAGTAATGCTAATCTTGGTGCAGAGGATACTGCTTGCTCAGCTGCACCACGACGAGAGGATAGGACTTTCAAAATGATGACATTATCAAACAAATATCGTTTAATGAGCCCTTATCATTTAACTAACTTGAATAACAAACTTTACGATTCAACTAGGTTATTTTTGTAGACACGTGCTGTTTTTCGTTCATTTTGAATTAGAATTTGAAAAGCACTTGCTAGTCGCAAATTCGAGCATGTTGTATGTGATGAATGTTACATTAATCAAACAGATTTTTGGTTTAAGTGGCTGTTGCAAAGCAAATTCTTATTGTGAATGATTTGACTCTCACACTTGATTCTATACAAGCATTTATTTAAAAGTGTTCATATAACTTCCTTGCGTAAATGCTTATCTAGCACTAATCAGTGTAAACGTTGACGGCATTGGTGTAAATGCAAGCAATCATTACATGATCACTGCAAGCCAGTCATCTTTCCTGAGGTCATTCACATATTGCTTGTTATACCGAAGGACTACGCTTAAAGCCTGGCTTATTAGTAAAATCTGCAATGATAACGCTATTTAACAAAGACTAAACAAAAATACACAATAACATCAGAGCTGATATATACAGGCTGCCGAAATAGTATGGAACTATATTCTAGGTTTCGCGGCGATCTGGAACAATAGTATACTCTTTTATAAAGTTAGTCATTGGACTAACTTTATAAAAGAGCTGACAAATAACGCTCGATATCTCACAAACAGATCTATATAACAAAATAACATATTAGTTTCCTGTGTGTGTTATCACTACTAAAACAATTTCTTTAAGTATTCAACTTCAATTCGACTAAAACAATTTCTTTCAGTTACTAATAAAATATCAATATTACCCTAAAAACGATCAATGTGTACCAATAGCAAAGGAGTGCAAATAGAAGAGGACTTTAATTAGTAATATAATCTGATTCTTTGAGATAAAATATCACGCCTAGTGACTTCTCAATACCTACCTATAGGTATCGATATAATGGAACTAACTCTCAAATATACAAGTTCTACAATGTTACGTGTGGTGTTGAAAATAAGGTTGCTGAGTCGTACATTAGTTTATCTTATGTTTCTATCAAAATGAAATTAATTGTTGGATTGCTACTAATGAATTGTTATCAGGTTACATTAAGGATGACATACTGGTTGGGCGAATTTAGGTGTTCTCGCTCAGGCAGCTTACCCTTCGGCCACATGAGGACCAGCAGCCAGAGCAGGCCCGCGGGCGCTGCCAGCAGCGAGCGGCGCGCCCGGCCGGCCATGTCAGCGCCGCGAGCCCGCGCCGCGCGCCGCCACCGCGCCGCCGCGCCGCGCCATCACCCGCCCGACACCCGCGACACCGGCCCCCGCCTCCCTACGTCGCACTCCCGCCCCTCTATTCGAATCCGTCAAATATGATCAGCTTTAATTTTTTTTTTTTATGGTTTTCATATATCAAGTCTTCTTCACGACCGCTCGCCGACGGCCACGCGTGCCGCCCTATCCTCGAGCATCGCCGTCTACGCCGTCGCTGCGTCTGTTCGGTTACGTTCTGGATTTGAGCATTGTTGTTCAGCGGAGTGCGGCCGACCGTGGGGCAGCGGAGCCGCCGGTGTGCGGACTGGCGGAGGCGCCACGGCCGCGCAGTCGCGATACCGCGCCGCCGCCCATTCAAGCGCCGCGCGCCGCGCGCCTCTCCCTGCCTGCACCACACCGCTTCACACGCCGACGCATCAGACCCTTCGCTCGCACCGATGCCGCTAATTACTCTAATTTTTAGGGTTTCTCAATTCAGTCATAACCGTTCTCTCGAATATTTCATTAAAACACAAGTAATTAAGTAATGTAAGTCAACCTAAGTAATATTATTCTTATCTTTTTATTTCAAGATACAGAATATTTTTCCTCCATAAAGTGTTGTAAATGTATAATTAATTATTAACTTAAATTGCATCACGTTGTCTTGCTGGATTCTACAAATTGTTCGTACATTGCTACTGCTATCATATGTATGTCATAAAAAATCGCACTTTGTTAAAAGTAAATTCCTCGTTAATTTTAGTTTCTTGATCATAATAACTACCATTTTCTAAATTTATGTTCTATATAATTAAGTAAGAGCTTAATCCGGGCAAGCATCGAGATTAAATTTTCGAATACTAGCAATTCCAATATCAATTGTTGAATTTTGTGGCAGAGTTGAGCGGAGGCTGCGGGGCTGCGACGTGACTCAAACGCGGGGATGCTGCCCGGCTCGCGATCAATGAGGACCACTCCCCCCGGCGCCTCCGTCGTCCATGCACCCCGCCGCCCACTCTCCCCAACGCCCCCCCTACTGCAACCTATCCGACCACCACAAATTGTCGACTCCATAAACTCGCACATTGACTTTCAAAATATCAGCTGACAACTCGATGTACATCTCTGTTATGCATTACCATGATACTCCTTACTACCCTTTGTTAACTGAAGATACATGTAGGCTGTAGGTAAATATAGTATAATAAGTACCTACACGTAATATCGTCGATGTAAGCGGGGAATTAGTAAGTCAGAATTTCAATGGCCGAGAAAATCGGGATTTACTGATTTTATTTTAAATTATTTTGAAATATTACCGATCGAAATGAAATTATTATTACGTCATGACCCATTGCGGAAGAAACAAAACTTCTTTTTTTTAACGACTGAACTACCTAGTATATATTGGTCACTACAGTGCGTGAGCGTCTAGAACCAATTTAGTTACCTACTAATACTACAACTGGTTACGTACTACCGAGTGCATTGCTCCCCTGAACGGAGCATGTCGATGAAATCGATTGATTATACCTCCATTATTTAGAACAAAACACATCAGCACATGCGTTCGTACTCACTTAGAAATCGATGCGACGGTGCTAAAACAGTCTAATATTACCACCCTCGAGTACGTGCCTTAATAAAGTGAATATTTCACTTATATAGAGTTAAGTATACCTAATCGTATACATTTAGCGTAGGCATTTTGTGATTGCAAAGTTGCATGCCCGATAACCTGAATAAGCAGACTTGGTGTAATTAGCCATTCCGCCTTTCTGCTACATTTAGCGCTAATGGTCTTGATAACAACGAATAAAGTTAGGTCCAAGTATTATTAGCTGTAATTCATTAACGTCGCACTGCTGGGTATGGGTCTTTCCACAGATAATAATCAGCAGATACGTTACCACACTAGTGCAGTGCGGATGGTGGATATGTATTCTGAAAAGGTTAAATGATTATTAACTAACGATAACAGGTAATGCTTACAGACTACATTCTTAGTACTATGTTATTGACGGTAAAGGGTCGACTTCGCACTTTGTTGCTTAATTTTACAAAGCTATTTGTTATTACGCAGGGGTTAGTACTTCAGTTAAACACGCTTATTGCAACTTAGATGTTTAGGCGATTTTTTTACTTAAAACTTTACTAGATCGGTGAGAAAACTGGCAGACTTCAGTCTGCAAGCTTTAACCTTTTTTATTACTTTTCAAAATGTAGTGTTCATTTAAATGGCGATACCGTAAAATAGAAAATATAAAGACTTTAATATAATGTATTAGGTAACCTCTACCGCAGTCAATTCAAGACAAGTGGGATTAAACTAACGGCTAATACATACACATAAATTAACTGCCGTAGGAAACTAGTCCGATCCAATGTTACTCCCCAGATCAAATTCCGTAACGTTATACACAAACTTGTAAGTTTCTTGAACCTAATTTGCTTGTTTTGAATTAATAACATATGTGAATTATGGCTTTAGTAGCCAGCCTTAGCAACTGTCGTTTCTAGCTAAATACCTAGATACTCATACTCGTAGCTATATCATTTGTACAAATTGGTATTCTAAGTTTGTGATTAATTATCCCTTCGACGGTTACGGAATAGAGCAACGCTGTGCTTGTCACGATCTGGTTCTGTGCTTTATTAGGCGCCTTGGATATAGGTATTCAGTAAATGGCAAATGGCAAATGTGTTCAATAGGAAGTTTGCGAAACTCGGTGAAAGCGGCGATAGTGTGTGCTGTTGAATAGCGCACTAAGAACAAAAGGGGTTCATTTGCTGGAAACTAAGCAATATAAAGAAAACCCTATAAGTGAAATGTTAAAGGTTTACAGATCAAATGTTAGGGAACTCGAACGAGCCTTGTAGATCTGGGGCTTAATGAATTGAATGGACAAGTCTTAATCTTATACGAAACAAGTGTAGAGACCTTACTATTTTGCGTAACATAGTATTATTGACCGGATAAAAGACATGTCTATAAACTTTAAATAACAGCTATTTATTATATGTATGGAATATAAATGATAATTACATTTGATGCTTCGGAGAACTAAGCAAGACAAAATGATATGACATATTATTCTAGACCACTAAATGTCTATCTAAAGTTTCGATTAACATTTACGCGATTTTTTTTATTACTGTACTCAAAGATAACTCGAAGAGTCGGTGATTAATAAAACATAACACAGCGTACTTATTTAGTTACTAAACAATGAGAGCATGTTGAAGTGGCATCAAAGGTTATTAAAATAATGGTGAGATTACGCAAACGAATGGCGCATGCTTTTAAGTTGTCTATATTATAATATTATGTTGATAGTCGAATAGGTCAGCGATGAACATAAAAAAATTTGCTTGGCGTTGCGCCATTTTAGTTAAACTGCACAAGGAGGCCAACGATTCAGTGATTATAATCGCATCTTAAGAAATTTTATCATAGAATGAATTGAAAAACGCGAGCAAGGTAGAAAAATAAGATATCTTAATTATAGAAAGTATCTAAGATATTTTTTTTTAGATGAGTGTATATTAAAATGATACATAATTGGGAGAGCCCAGTTAATAATATATACAGTGAACGTTATCATTGGTATGGATTTAGGTACGAATCTTTTCTCCGAAGTAAATTGACAGAAATAAAGATATTATTTATCAAGGTGTTTGACCACGTGATATTTTAAAGTTTACCCAAAAATTTAAAAATTACGTTATCAAAAGGGATTGGGTTACGTTAGCTAGCACTGTTACTGGCTGTGGATTTCATTACAATTATTTTTCATACATTTTCATTAGTTCGAAATGACGAGAGAAAAAATGTGTATATCTTAAGAAATATTTAATAATGTAGTCATAATATTATGAGAACTTGCGTTTCCGCTTTCACATTGTTATCCTATTGTTTGTGACAATGGGACGAGTAAGACTTAAAATTTAATTAAAGCCGGTTATGAAACTGTGTTCTAGCTTTTCACCTTTCTGCCACGAATATGTGTTGGGTGGCGTGTTTGAAATACTGTTTATATAAAAAACAAGAGTAACAACAACGCTTACAATACTCGATAAGAGTTACGGATCCTTGTGAAGTTTTGTGACAATACCCTTACCAATACCAATATGTGTAAAAATACAGTACCCTTTCGTCATCTAGTGATATATTTTATCTCACAAAAAGCCTACATATTAATTTACAATGGATTATACATGGTATAACGCAAAAACTGTAATCCTAAAAAATATGTATTATACAATGTAGGCGAAAGTTTTATAAATGTAGCACGGTCCCTAAAAGAGACGGTCTCCAGAAGAAAACAGTTACGTTCTTGCGAACAATTGTGTTGCTAACCTTTAAGAAGCAAAACAACCTAAAAACATAACGTTTCCTTGCCTATATGAAAATATGGTTATTAATGCCTCAGTTTATCATATTGTTCAGTTTATACTACAGTAAATGGAAGTACTTTTAAGACTTGCGGTTATTAGGAAATATATTGTGCAATGTTTTTTTATTGTAAATGTTAGTTTACGATTGAATAACTACAGTCAATTGGTCTCATCGCTAGTCTGACTAATGAGATTTGCACTAAGATTTGCCTCTTTGTTCTTCTGCTTTGCCTTTAATATAGCTACAGGAAAGAAAGACGTCGGAACATACACACATTAACATACACATATTAGATATAGGATTACTAAGAACGACGATAAAACCAAAAAATCTTCACTTTATATCATAGAAATATCTAGGACAAAATACCTGAAATTTGTAACTTGGTACATCTACGGGCACTGCGGCATCCGCGTCGCGTGACCACTCAATGGCCGCTTGCAAATTGCACATTACACGCCGTTCGCTGTAACCGACCATTAGTGCATTCTCACTGATTACTTCACAGCGAAACCGACTATGAAAACTGTTACGGTTTTTATACTTCTACAAATTAATATTCGTTGAAACGACTATTCGTTTGGCTCCACATAATAAAATATCGATACGATTTTATGATTGCTAATTTTTTGTTAAACTTTTTATACTTCCTCTATGTTTTAAAACACGTCTTCATTAGTTGTTGATTTCACATGTCAGCGTAACTTTAATAAATCTGAATTAGTTACCTACTTCGTCATGGCTCATTAGTCTGCTGTTTATTTGTACATTTTTCGTAAAACGCTGAGTAAAACAAGAAATATTCCACATTACTACGTGATATGGCTCTCTCTCCGTCTGTCGCTTACTAGGTATAAGTATAGTAGGTTGCAAAATGTTTGTTTATATTTCACTACTAGACACGGATCTATTTTTACGGACGTCAACGGCTATGGTCATTCTTTTTGAGTTTAACTTGTTAACTAACTAAATACCTTAGTCCAAATAATAAGTTTCTCATTAAGTTTGTGTAGACTTTCTGTAGTATTTGTATACGTATTTCGATAGTAACCAGACGTTGCCACACTGATTACATATTGATGACCGTAGGCGAAATATCAGTTGGCCGAGCGATAAAGTTCCAAGTCGTGTCATTAACTGCTAAAAATATTTTAGTATAGCTTTTCAATATTGAGAGAAAAAGAACTTTTAAGGTTACTGTTTCTCTTTAACGAGAAAATATACATTATTACAAGCTTAATTCTATCGAATTTCAATTAGTTTCGATAACTTGTTTGGTACATTGGTTACTTTATCGGGCTGCGGAAACTCCCGGGTTTCTCAAAACCCTAAGTAGGTATGTATGATTCGAATAATACTACAAATTATAAATTAATCGTCTCCAAGTTAATTAATTAAATTTTAGAAGCAACCCTTTTTATTTCACTTTTATAATAGTCCAGCGATAGACACAAAATCATTGAATGTACATCTTCGGTCATAAAGAGCCCATATTTTCAGAAGAGCATCGACCTCTAACCTTTGTTCTTGTAATTTAATAAACAATATTTGACGTTCGTGACCGGCCATACAAGATCGGAACATCGCGGAGCTTATCTGATCCGACGGTTCATTGTTGCTAGATGAAATATTGGTACTTATTTTTAAATAGATATATTTTAAAACGGTTACAAATAATTTTATTCTATGCCATTGGTCTCGCAAACTTCGGATATTTTCCGTCAATTTACCTATGAATCGAAAATCTACCACTGATTAGTTAATAAAAGAGCCTTAAAACTAAAAATATCTGGATAACGGTCATAAATATTGGTGGACGTTAAATCGGGTTAACGTCACGTCATCACACCGTAAACTAATGGCGTAGAAATGAGTTCGTATGACGTAATTTAATGTCGCTCATACTTGCGCCGCTACAGCTGAAAGAAGGCAGGTCTCATGTTGATAACATAACTGAATCCCAATATCTAAGAGATTTAATAAAATTCAACTGTTATATAATCGTTTTTAGAAATTAGCTTGAAAATTGTAAGAAAACTTGAAGGTTCGTTTGAACCAATAGGGAAAATAAACGTGTTTGTCCGAAATAATGCGTCTTATAGAATTACTCATTACATGTGTAAACGACAATAAAATTAATAATACTATGAAGTACGACTATTTGATGATAGCACTAATGAAGATAGAATTGAAAATAACTGACATCAACAGTAATTATTTCCAATTATTTGATCAATAAACCTATTGTAAATCTGTTTCAATTACATACATTGAAAACTGCTTAGAAACTTTACTGTAGCATTGTGATAAGCACAGAGATGGAAGTCAGTTTTAATGTGTAATCCCGGCTGCTCACTTTCCATTAGGCAACACTAGGTGTTATGAGCGCGAGAGTGTGGATGGCGCTCTGGCCGCCTCTCATCGTCCTCTGCCTTGCCTCGCGGACGCTTCGCGGTGTCGGTTTATTAGCGGGGTCAAAGGACGCGAGGCGTGAGTATTCGTATTACACTTTTTTGAGCATATCAACTAAGTAAAATAAGAGTGTTTATGGTTTGCACTCTTGCAGCTTCCACTTTGCGCCGCTGGAACGAGAGCCTCCTCGAAGCACGCTCGCGAGTGTGTAGCCAGGGTAACAATTTTGTCATACACATATAATATATTAATTTGCGCCCTCGCGTCAGTTTGAATTTACTTGAATGCGCTACATTCGCGTAAATTACAATTTAATTGAAATTATGGGTCGGTGGTTTGCGGCATAAACTGTTTCATCAACTAGGTTAAGTCGATTTTAAAACCGGATTATTACTCTTTTTCCTTAGTTTTATTATGAGAAATATAAATTACACACCAAAAAATGGCATAAAAATCCCACATATGCATAATGCTATAAATATTTGGTTTCAATGTAATGTAATTATAACAATGTGTTAAAGGATGTAAGCAGAATTTAATATATTATTCTAGTAGCTTCTGTAGTCTTCAATTTAATCTTTTTAATATTGACACGTTTATATTACTACAGAAGTAAAAGCTATTACGTATTTTAGAAGTAGAGGAGTAAAACCGATAGCAAAATTGTAGGTAAGATACATTTAATTACACATATTTCCGCTGTTTGCTACGGCTATTACGGGTGATAAGCGGAAATTTAAGGATTTTTCATGCAAACCATTGTAATAAATGATAAATATGTATGTAATGTGAACATTAAAATTACTGAATACCAGATTTTATACTTCACATTAAATGCTCGGTTATTTAATGCGACTATTGATAATTCTGTAATAATATCAGCACTAAGTAATAACACTTTATTAAGCATATTATGATAAATGCGACGTAAATATCGTCGTACATTTAAAACACCTTGAAGGCTAGAAACATTCCTTGTACAGATTACTTATAGTTAAGCTCGTTCAGTCGCGCACGGTGTAATTAGGTGAACGTCTCTCACATCCGATATGGCGAGCTGACGATTTTCATTAACCTCAAATGAGAAAAATGCAGTTTTCACCAAAAAGGACGATCCTTGTATAGGAGCGTGGTAAAATATTCGCAATCTTTTTACGTTTAAAGGAATGCAATACCCATTGCTTTTTAGCTTATGATCATTGAAATATATAATAGGCAATTTTCTTTCGCATAGCAGTACAACGCGAGCATTGTTGTGCTCTGGTTATTAAAAAGTAGAAAAAGGTCGATATGAGCATCACACATAGGCAGATATGGTTTATAGGAGTCATCGTATATCTTTGTAATAGCAGAGGAGTCGTCAATGTGGTACCGAGCTTGATGTCATTTTTGAAGGCTACTATTAAAAAGCCCTCTGTTTTTATGCTGAGGAGCGAGGCAGTGCCACAACTTTCCGCGGATGTGGTAAAAACTGCACGTAAACAACAGTGTCGACCGCTGTGAGATTGATTTGTTACGGGTGGAACTACTTTCTTTGGATTGTGTTATACTGTAGTGCCTACAAATACTTTAAACCTGTTTGTGTCTATTTTACACAATGAGCAAACGTTTTTTCGATTGCTGTGTTTTCATTACGAAAAACACCAACTGTTCCAGCGGCGTTGGACATTCGGTAGCGTCCTACGTTATTTTCACAAATTATTCAGGAATATCTACAATATAACGCGCCCTTTCATAATTCCGGCATATCTTGCACTGGCGGACATCCAACTAATAACTGAAAAAACAAAATTATTTGCAAACAGAAAGGGTATCCAATCACGATCGTCAATATAAGTATTACGTCGGTAATTATCACGTTTTCTAAATAAAGAAGTCTAATTAAAGAACGACCTTGCCCCTATGATATAGTAGTTAGAAATAGAAAAGTGATAATTTTATGTCGTGAGTATATTATATTGTAATGACTGTCCTGTGTTGTTGAATCAGCTCTTGAGTTACTGACTTGTTTTATTACCGCTAATGATGTGTAATAAATAGATATGACAAATACCTATAGGTAGTGATTGGTAGGCCACTCATTTGACAAGTATATACTGTTACAATTTTTAAAAGTGACACTAAATATCTTAGATATCACTGTCGATAGTTTCATAAACTGACTTCAAAATTATTTGCGTCGTATACTGTACATCAGGCATATTTTGATGATAATTTTGTCATTTACATATTCTTTATGTAGCCTACCAACAAAAATATGGAACGAAGTTGGACCTATTGCTGTAGGCATTTCAGTCTGGTAAACTCTGGCGTACATACAACAAAATCGGCGAGGTTGATGTAAAGAAGCTGAGGCATTTTATAGAGGATTAATTTTTGTAGTAACATGTTATGCTGTTAGTGCCGGCTATGGATAGGTACTAGCAGAAGTCAATCATCGCTTATGGGTAGCCTCCTAACTCAATAACAACAATGCCATGTCAGAGTAATAAGTTTTGAAAATTTTTAGATATTTATCATCTATACTTAATATTATAAAGCTGAAGAGTTTGTTTGTTTGTTTGTTTGTTTGTTTGTTTGTTTGAACGCGCTAATCTCAGGAACTACGGGTTCGAATTGAAAAA